>LBNU01022555.1:9477-63157 GCA_014162995.1 Artemisia annua
TTTTTTTTTTTTTTTTTTTTTTTTTTTTTTTTTTTTTTTTTTTTAATTCGACTGATTATTAGATTATACGGAGTATATGTTTATGAGTTATTCGAATCGATCTCAATTTCAAAGTAAGCAGGAGCCTGTATTAGGAAGACTTTTCGAGTCATTTAATCGAGTTGAAATTTCAATTAAATACGGAACTAGCAAGTAGCCATATGTATGGTTTAAGTAAATGGTACTCGTATTTATTAATGCTTATGATTTACTATGATCTAAAGTTATAAAATACTCTTGAAGCTTATGATTTACTATGATCTAAAGTTATAAAATACTCTTGAAGCATCATACAATGGAAATTCGAAAAAGCCTTTTGAACGTATATAGAAAAGTAATTACAGTTTTGTTTAAAGTCTTATTTTAAGTGCTTTTTTCCCTTTATTTTACACTTTGTGAACACAAGAAGATTAAAGCAAACAATGGTAAACTGTAAAGGATAGTTTTGCAGAAAGCTTCTTTGATAATAAGATTATTCTTTCTAAGAGATGAAAGGGAATAAGATTATTCTTTCTAAGAAAGAAAAGGGTGACAATAGTTTTCTTTTGTAGCAGATTATATTCCAAACAAAACTTTAAACGAAAAAGTGTACAAGTAGAAAGAAATTTCCAATTTTTAGTAAATAAGTGTTGTGCTTACTTTAATCATTAATCATTTTTGCTTCGAGAAGCAGTAACAAAGGGGGTGTTATTGTTTTGATTGTTATTTTGAATGAGTAATATGATTGTTATGATTAAAAGATTGTTAGGTTTTCAATTAGCAACCAGACCATTATCTATAAAATATATTACCGTATTAGTTAACCATATATCTCACTGAATAATATCAACCGAAAAGGAGTTATTTTGCATCTTTGGAGGGATATATATGCAAATGGTGCCAACTTATAATGTCTATCAAACTTGTATCAACCTTATGTAGTTTCATGTTTCTAGACATCGCAATTTTGAGGGTGGCAAGTTAGAGAATGGTGAAAGATGGTGTTGATCGAGGCAGATCTCTTGTCGTTTGTTACCCTTCTACATAATCGATTTGTGGTTCTGTGATAGCTACTGGCGAGGTTGTTGGAAGTGAGTTTGTAGTAGTCTTCTTCTTATATCATCATTCTAACTTCTTATATCAGTTTATATATATGTTATGCTAACTTCAAAAAGTTATAACTATTTTCTTAGATTAAACTTGTAAATTCTTTAATGTTTCTTGATATCTGTAAAAAGAAAAATGACAAAATACTTTATTGGAAATAATCAATATGTATGGTAGAGATCTATGTAACTATGTTGATTCTTACATGTTTAATTGTAACTAGTACTAGTATATCAGTATATGCTACTAGTATATACAATCAAAGGCTCAAAGCTTAGATGTCATGGGCTAATTGCTCATTGTAAAGTTTGAAGCCCATATATGATATAAAATTATAAATGTTGAAGAGGAGTCCGATAGTGTGCAAGTTCTTAAAGAGATAAAAACTTCAGTTTGGTATCTTCAACATAAATCGGAAATCATATATTCATATGTATTACCAATCCTCAAAACATATGCGTACTTCATATGTAGCACTTCTATTAACAACATATCAGACAATGAAACTGAGATGCAGCAAGTTATGATTTGACGACAAAAGTCCTTTTTAAGAGTGATTTTTTGTTCTGTTTGTAGAAATTGAACAAGAATATGAGAAACCAAATATGGATAATGCTAATCTACTGAACTCACCATTGGTCGTTTGTGGCTTAATCAAGAGCATGGGTCCTTACACCCCAAAGAAAATGATGTAGGAATTGTCGGTCATGAAGCACCATATTTGAGTGCTTTGGGACTTTCATACTTTAGTGTATCTAGCTAACAAAAACACGACCAGATATTGCGTTTGCTATAAATGTATTAGCAAGAAAAAGTTCCAAACAAACCTGCACCATATCGGAACAAAATCAAACATTTATTGCTTTATCTTTATGTGGTACTCATGATGTGGGATTGTTTCCAAAATAAACCAAATTCAAAATCTGGGTTAGTTGGATACGTCGATACTGGGTATCTATCTAATCTGTACATCAAGGGTATGTCTTCATCTATGTAGACAAACTTTATTTTCTTTACGCTAATGTGCTTATTTTCATTTTTTTAGCAGGATAACGAAATTTATGCCCTACGTCTTGGACCACAAATATTTATGCCCTAAAAGCTCAAAGTGTCGCGGTATTTTTCATTTAAGGAGTTTCATTATAGTACATCAAATGAGAATGTATATAACCATATTCCGATATGGTCCAGTATGAAAGGAACATATAATCATAGAATCGACTCGATGATCAGGTTATAGATATCTTGGGGCAGTGCTTTTGTGGTATCACCCCTCCACCGTAAATATTCAGTTGGCCGGTCAAGAGGAGCTTTGGAGAAATAGGCCATGAAATAATCACAACTCATGTATAAAGGTCACTCAGACACATGCCCACAACCTAGGCGGCCGGGCTTAAGTCCTTTTGAAAAGGTTAGATGATATCCAAAAGAGATGCACGCGGATAGGTTTCACCGCCAATTTAATTCTTTTGAAGAACATGTCATGTTGTCTTAAACTCTTAATGAACTATGTTATAACTATCTATCAAAAAATTTACAATTTATATACACGTGATAATAAACTAGTCAAACAACAAAATTGAGATAGAGTAAGTTAAAGATTTTACGACAAAAATTCTTTTGTAGAGTGATCTTTTTGTTTGGTTTTCAGAAGATGAAAAAAGAGTATAAGAAATCCGAACCAAAACAAAATAAAAAGTGAAGTATACGATTTTCGTTTATTGAAATTAAACGAAGTATCTTTACAAGTAGGCCTTCGTTGTCAATTGTCATGCCAACAGGCTGTATGGATGGGCCCAGTCCATTCTATTGGCCCATTAATTTACAGCCCATAAAGATTCCCTGTTTAGTGACTTTAGTCTCATATTTCTTTTCCATGAACAGAACAAACATATCAATGGTCGTTTCTAAAATATATATGAGCAAAACAGGTTATATTTTAAATAACAAAACTTGTTTTGGTAAATCGGACTCTGAATTGGCTTGATTTACCTCTCACACTATGGGCGGTCTGACATGAGCCGGTTGAGCTGGTTGCTAAAACTCAACAATTTGGTATAATAACAACATTATACGTTTATTAAAAAAAACTCCCCTCTAATAAATATATGAATTTTCTAAGTTACATATATAACATGACATAAATAGACACCATAGCTTTACCCAAAAAAACAGATAGATACCTTTATAGCAATCATAGAATCTTTATTTTGATTTGTCGAATAAAAGTAACTGTTTTCAGCTTAATAAAATTATGAGCTTAAATTAAGGCCATACATTAAGTTAAATTGCCGTGCCATCTACAAAATGAAGTCATTATGACACAAGGAAAAAGACATTGGTCATTATCATTTTTTTTTTTTGAAAATTACATTGGTCATTATCATAAGCATCAATATAAACATAGTTATGCTTTTTATTTTAATCAAATAGAGTATCGTACGAGGTGGAGAAGAAGAATGAAGTAGAGTTTGCAAACATCTCTTCAGTCTTCACTATTCCGTGTTGGACGCTCTTCCACCCTCTTCCACTATTCCGTGTTCAGCACCCGTCCGCCCTCCTTGTTCCTTCTTCACAGTTCACACGCATTCTGTGTTTATTTGAAAAAACATTGATAACGGACAACGTTGAACAACTAGCACATTCCGCCATAAAGACAATATATAAAAGACAAGGGATAATGGCTTATGAATGTATCTTACTTGTCACAGTATCCTTTTATATTTATCGAATTAATTTTTTTGCTACTCAAACTCAACTACCTAAATTTTATGTCAATTTTGTGACTTTTTTGTCCCTCCCGGGAAATAGAAGTCTTAATAAATTGAAGGGCACAAAAGTCACAAAATACACATAAATGACGCAAAATTAATGTTGAGTACATAAAATAGCAAAAGAATTAATTCAATACATATAAAAAGAGAAGATGACAAGTAAAATACTTTTATAGGTCATTATCCCAAAAGACAAAAACAATATGTAAAAAACAACGTTAAGAACATGTGTGTTTTGCAAAATATATCTTATTACATCTGAACACTTGCCCCGTATCGACTTCATATCATAATTGTTCTAGTGACATAAAAAACGAGTGTAGTATTATCTTCTTGTCGTCATCTTTGTGTTAGTTTTTGTGCGTTTTATTCTTCGTAGTATACCCAAATGTTTAAAAAAAACGTGGTAAACATTCACTGTCTATTTCATATAGAACAATCAAATCCGCAATGACCAATCTGACAGACAAAATTATGAAAAAGCCGACTAATATGGATCAGTGATTCGACGGTAATTATTTAACGTGGTAAGTTGAGGGCCGGTTTATTATATCTATCATAAGCGTATGTCATAATTCCTCTCTTGAAATGGTATCTTTGTTGTTTGATTAGGCAATTTAAGCCTCTTTAATTACTCTTTTGTGTTTGGTAGCATGGTACCCGCGTAATGTTGTAGGACGACAGAAAAAATACAGAAAGAATTAATAATTGACGCCGATATATAATAATAGTAAAGAACAAAAAGTCGAGGGTAGTTTTTGGCAATGATAATTATTGATTGCAGCTATAAAAAGGAGATTTATGTGTTGTTTGTTTATGACGTAAAAGTGAATGAATATGCTTATTTATATTATGCAACTTGTCATCAGGATACATTTATGCAATTTTTTAATAATAAAATATGAGATGTAACTTGATATGAAATATATATAAAAATTATCAACCATAATAATTGTGTCTCATAAATTACGTGAAACTTATTGATATATTATGTTTAATGTTTATAAAATAGACATAGCTACGTAAAATCGTCCATGAGGTAATGAGTTGCAAATTTTTTAATCCTTTTAGTTTAAGTTTATTATAGTGATAATAATATAAATATTTAGTTAAAAAAACTAAATTTTAAAGATTAAATGGTCATTATCTATATGTGTAGTTAATAACTCAATGATCATTACTTTACATTTGTATAGTTACAAATTTGCAGTTATATTGTTTTAGCTTAAGTTTTAATGTTCAAATTGATGTATACAATTACAAATAAATGATGTTATAATGATTAATTATTACTTGTATTAAATTAGATATCTATTATTTTTATTTTTATTTTTCTTTAGAATGAAATTATGATAATAGCAAGTATGTAAGCTTAAAAATTTAAGATTTCTAAAAATAAAAAAAGTCCTAAATGCTTTATATTACTAGACGTATACCCGCGTAATGCAATGATGTATAGTGTAAAATAATTATACTTGCGATATCATAATTCTGGTTCGACCATAGATGCAAAGCGTACGTTTTTTAAAGACAAAGCGTGAACTTTATAAAATTAACATAGTGTTTTTTGTTCAAAAGTTGTCAAGTTTAAAATTGGTTACGAAAAAACATAAGTCGCCAAAGTTTTATAAAGTTATCAAATTTAAATGGTACTATGGTAATATTAATTTAAGTTTGAAGAAAAGAGACGTACTCTTTATGAGTAGTATAGATTTTTATTGATAACTTTTTCTATGAAATTTCTGACATTATTTTTAAAAATAATTATGGCAAGACATAATTTATTTTTACGAAAAGAAATAATTATTTTTAAAATTGATTACGAAAAGACATAATTTAAGTTGCCAAAATTTTGAAAAGTTGTCAAGTTTAAAAGGTATTTAGCGTAATTTAGCCAAACTATATTCATTTAAGTTTGAAGAAAAGAAATACACTTTTTATGAGTAGTATAGATATGTATTTACGACCTTTTCTATCAAATTTCTAACATTACTATTAAAAATAAATACGATATTTTTGTCGCAAACATTTTTGCATCACATCCGAGACTTTGCACATGCAATGTCTTCCACCTATGTACTCATAGTACTATCTTTTTTCTCGATCATACAAAAGTATATGGTCTTTAGTTCTAATTTAGGAGTCTGCGTTTCTAATTTGGAAGAATTATTTGCTTTTATATAAACTAATATTTGAGATTGCTTTTCAGGGCAAACAAGTTAAGCATTGATCGAGTTAATGAATTTGAATTTAACTCATCAAACTTGTCCGTGTCGAGTTCTTATATATTGAACTAGAGTTCATGTTCAAAGACAAATTACAAGCTTTACATGCGAGCTTAACTCAAGTTCTAATTAAAACTTCCTTTCTGGAGATTCGTAAAAATCTTATGTCCGATTGGCTGTTGAACAAATTTGGTTTCATCTTGTTTTTGAGTCTGATAAGTTTGTTTTTCTTTTTTTTTTCGGTTGTCGGTAGGGGATATGTATTGAGCATGAGCAATGCATCAAGTCATAAAATACTTGATGCATTTAACACAATTAAATTCTTGGTGTAAAAAGCTTTTGGATAAATCCATTCCTCCCATGGTAAAAGCTTTTAACAATAACTTTTTGGAATGAAAATACAGTAGTGGCTGAGTGTATACTTTGATTTAAATAATGTTATAGAACAAAGCTTCAAAGACTTTAAGAATTAGAAGTCTTTGGAAAAAGCTTTTGAAAAACTCAAATATACAATGCAAAAAAGTTTTTCAAAGACTTTACCAAATAGTAAAAAGCTTTAGAAAAAGCGTTGCATTATAGATGATCTAAGCTCAATGTATAATGGTTGTTAAAAATGATATCCATAAAATGAATTCTTCTACTTACTTGTTAAAAATGATATCCATATAATGGCATGTTCGACTTGGACATGTAAACTTTAATTTGATGCGTCGTTTGATTAAATTTGATTGCATACCAAATTTTCATATTGATTCAAAATGTAAAATTTGTGTTGAAGCAAAACTTATAAGATCATCTTTCAATTCGGATGAACGAAAAACCGAACCACTTGATAAGATACACACTGACATATGTGATTTGAAATAACTACCCACAAAAGGTGGCACTAAATACTTTATCAGGTTTATTGATGATTGTAAAAAATGTTGCTGCGTTTACTTGTTAAAAAGTAAAGATAAAACTATAAACATGTTCTATACAAAAACGAAGTTGAAAATCAACTTAATAAGAAAATCAAGGTTGTCCGAAGTGATAGAGGGGGTGAATATGTTTCTCCGTTTGCTAATTTATGTGCTAAACATTGAATTAGACACAAATTCACTGTTACTTATTCACCTCAACAAAATGGTACTACCGAAAGGAAGAACCGTACATTGAAAGAAATGGTTAATGCCATTTTGATAAGATCTAGTTGAAGTCAGGACATTGTGGGGGGAAGCCATTCTAACGGCTACTTATCTTTTAAATAAGATACCTCATTACCTCGTAATGAAAAGGAATAGACCCTTACCGAACTTTGAATGGGATGAAAACCATCAGATAAGTACCTACAAGTGTGGGGGTGTCAAGCCAAGGTAGCTGTGACGACACCCAAGACTCAAAGATTAGACCTAAATATGTAGATTGTATATCAATTGGATATGCTAAGAATAGTAGTGCTTATCGTTTCATTGTATATGATTCGAAAAATCCGGATATACAAAAAGGTACAATAATGTAATCAAAAAATCCATACGTTTTTCCTGCTTCATGATCGATCAAGGCACGCCAACGTTTCAGTGAAATCTAAGCAAGTTTGTCACGTCTGGCTGTACATTAGCTTTGGCCATTGTACTCTTGAAAACAGACGACGGATTTTTTTAAAGGAATCGTGTTAAACACGAGTCACGTGCCTCAACCTTTGCTGTTTTCTTTTAATTATCGTTTAATGTCTCTTTTCTGCTTCATGCCCATTCTGGCTGTAATTAATTTTATGTTATTTAATTTCATTTATTATTGTTATTATTATAATATGATTTATTAATAAAAGTGTAACAGTTTTCATACGCAATCATACATATTAAAAATGGCACCTTAAAAGATATGATCGACGCATTTGGATTTCCTTAACATTTATCGAGCTTATAATAAATGGAGTAATGTTGAAGATTCAAGGCAATTGTTTGCATTTTTCTGAGATTGACTGATTAATTATATTTCATATCACGCAATATATATCACAAGATATGCAAGAGATGAATAAAGATTGTTAGTTCCTTAATCCATATATAACATCATGTAACATTAAAAGAACCATATATACAGGGACAAGACTTATGTCATCATCTCATTGATCCTTGCACTAAATAAAGTTCATCATATCGTGCACACAAATAGTAAGATTGGAACTCTATTAGGTATCTTTTACCATTTCTCTTCTATATATACACCTTCACTCATTCCCTTAGTTTCAAGCCCAAACTTCATCCATGTTGATCAACTTGTATCATCTCCATAATCTCAAGTCCTTTTTTGAAATTGCTTATTTTCATCATTAGATAGTTGATCAAAAGTTATTCCCTTTATCATTTCTCTTTTACCCTCACTTGTTTACCTTTTGACTCTAATAGCTAGGGCTCCATTAAATCTCTATCCTCCACATATTTTATTTCTCTAGCTTGTTCTAATTTCATCATCAAGAAATAATTTCCAAGATCTCAAGAGAAGTGTAACAGTCAGTTGTTGCTGCTGGAGCATCATTAAGATTCACGAAAAAGTATTTTGTACCATTCATGGGTGATCGTTGTTTCGATCTCTTTACACTGCTCTTGATGGTTTCAAGCGATCTTCGAGAATCTTGATGATGCTGCAGTGGCAACTAATGGCTAATATTCCATTAAAATATTGTTTTGTCAAGTGTTAATCTACCAGCTGGATGATGGTAAGCAAAGTCTTGATTTTTATAATTTTGTTAGAGATAGATATTTAACAAATATCTTTATGATTTTTATATTTGTTAATTACTCGTCTAATGGTATCTTTCCAACTTTGCTTTATTAGTTTTGTTGCTTTTTGTGTTAACTTGGTGTAATTTAATTGGTGTTCGTTTTTAATAGTACATAAATATTCCCATATTCTTATTTTGATAAGTGTGTCCAGATATGTTTAGGGTTTTCCTTGCAGTAAGGACCAGCAAGAGCGTTCTTGAAATATTTTTTATAACGTTTAATTTGAAAATCGAGATTTAATCCACTTCTAAAATCATACTACATCTTCAAGTGTTTGGATCAATATCACAGATGATTGTTGTAATCTTATATAAAATGTTTGTGATCATTGGACTATGATTTTATAAGTTCGTGATGACTTTAGATATGTAATTAATTATTTAGAACTAGCTTTTTTGAAACAAACTTGAATTCAGTTAATTAGGTTCAATACTGTTCTTATGCATAGAGAGTAACATAGGGATTATGGTTTCACAACTTGATATGTAGGACCACTTTCTATATATTTTAGAGCAGTAATTACGGGAACGAGTTAAAAACGATCACAAGAAACATCGGTTAGGACATGTACATTTGAATCGTTGATGTGTAAATATCTAGTATTATATTTATAAGCCTATTTATCTTAAGTCTAGTCCTACACAACAAAGAACAGTGTACCCTATCGTGTATTAGTATAGTCTAGATAAATACGGGTGTCAAACCTTAAGAGCAAATGATTTGGTCAATAATAAGAAGTAACCACTAACCTAATTAAAACAATTAAATTTTTCAAGATGTGCTTTAGATCCATGCGATCAATTACTTACAAGATTAATTAAAACTTAAATAAGAAATAAACGAGAATGGAAATAAACTGGATTTAACCAAGGAGAGAAAATTGCGTCAACCTAGCTTATTAATCCTCTATGCAATGTCTAACTCATGATCATAATAGAGGCTCTAATATTATAAAGATCCAATTGTTCCTTGTAATCTAAACCTATGATCTCAAAATTCATAATCCTAAGTTTATAGAGATTAGCTTATCCAGATTTCAATAATTAAGAACGCCAATTGTCCTATTTGATTCATCTATAATAGTTACATAACATACAACACCTATAAACAATCATCTACAAGTGTTGTCTTGCGCTTTTTAATGATTACTCTTGATTTAGGCTAAGTTAATGGTAAAAACCCGACAACTAAGAGGGAGTGGTCATCGAGTAGTCAATCTAATACACTAATGTTTAGCTTGTGACATACGTCCTAGTGTATCATCAACTAAACAATCATAACTCATACCAAAGTGCAAGGATCTATCGATAAACAAATAAGATATCCACTAAGATCGTGAATTAACTTAATGATTCAAATCAAAGGAAACATAATATCATAACTAGGCTAACACATGAAGTGTTTAGCCAAAATCGTAGTATGAATGTCAAAAACAATATAAACATTAATGACAATAGTAAATATAGTGTTTTGATAATCAATAGACTTAAGCTAATGATGATAATGATTGGCGGTATCTTCTCTTTTGGATCGCAGCTTGAAAGTGATGAAATTCATCCCTTGTGAAACCCTAAATCGACTTCTGGAAGGTATCATGAATTATGGACGAGTTTAGGTCGGTATCTATAAGGTTTTGTTGTCTCGACCTCTCTATATTGTAGAGCTAAGTAAGCCCCTATGCCATAGAAGTTATACTAAATGTCTACGACATAAAAGGTATGTATGCCAATACGACGTATAAGCTACGTCTTGATTTCTCTTTAAACTCTTCACTAACAACGGTTTAGAGACAAGTATACGCCGTAAAAGCCTTGATATCAGATTTTTTCAAGTTTTTTCAAACTATTTTTCACGTCTTTCCATTCCAATATTACATCATATCCTATTATGCAGATAGGAAGCACTTAAGTAACATATTAATATAAAATAAGTTAAATCAAAACAATAAACGTAGAATATCGATAACCAAAATATGAGATTATTTGATGTTATTTGTCATCATAAACACACCTTGCCGGGTTAATCTAAACAGTGAAATCCAAACCCGTTTCCCCGTTCGTTTATTATAAATCTTTTTTCGGACATGACATGCACTTTAGCGAATGTACTCAAAGACTTGCAAAGACCCCAAAAAAGTTTGAAATAGCTTGCAAGCGTACGTTAGTGACTTGTTTTCAAGCAATCACTCACATCGTCAATCTTGTCTACATTATTAGAGTTTTCGGGACCACTGGAGCATTAGTTCGATGGGTGAAACTCTCGTGCTTGAGTCAATTGACCCGGGTTCGAGTCTCATCCTTGGCATTTGTTTGAGAGACTTTGTGGAATAAGAGATCGGGGGTCGAGTCTCGGCTCGTCTGACTCTAAGTGGCGCTCCTCTGGGTCAGGAGAGTTGTTGGAGTTATTCCTTGTGGGGTGGACAATGGCTGGTGCCAAAAGACACCCGGGAATAGAGATATTCCTGCCAATCTACACCTTTTGAGGAATTAGAGTTTTCGGGTATTTTTATTATTTATTTATTTTAATGAAAAGTTGGATACTATAAACAAATCGACTCCAAAAGGAGCTCGAACACGGGCTATTGAATGAAGCTCAACTCAAACATCTAGTATGTAATCAAAAATTGCCAGTTGTTGAGACAAAACTTTACCGCATGAGTAGATGTTTCAAACTAAATTGAAATATATGTGTCACTGCAAGAAAGTAGTATTCATTGTTAGACTTAGAGGTTCTAATTACATAAAAAGAGTGTCATTATATCTACTTTTTGTGACACCTTTCAAAAAAGGTAAGCAAAAGACTCAAATTTTTTGTGTCACTGTAAATACATCTTTACATACTCGACTTCTACCAACACCTTTTTAAGTGCGGGAGAAACAAATTTTTAATGACACTTCTTTTATACTTGTCGTGACACTTTTTTTACTTTTAAGAAAACCAACTTTGCAAGACATTGAAAATCTATATGCAGCACATGAGCGTGAACATGGTTTTCCGGGAATGCTTGGTAGCATCGATTGTATGCATTGGGAATGAAAAAATTGTCCGGTGTTATGGCATGGGCAATATGGTATGGGTGATAAAAAAAATACCCGACTATAATGCTTGAAGTTGTTGAGTCGCACGATTTGTGGATTTGGCATGCATTTTTTGCTGTAGCGTGTGTGAATAACGATATCAGTGTTTTAGATAATTCGTCGTTATTCGACGACATTCTTTATGATGTCAACCCTATAGCTCCGTATCAGCTAAATGGAGTTGCGTTTGAAAAGGGGTGTTAGTTAGACGATGGAATTTACCCACAGTGGGCTACTTTCGTCAAATCGTTCTCAAATACCTTAGACGATAAACATACTTTCTTTAAAAGGGGTTTAAGAAAGAGGATATCGAACGTGCTTTTGTTGTTCTACAAGGATGTTGTGGAATAATACAACAACCAACACGTCAATACCAGGTTACCAAGATACGTAGAATCATGTATTCTTGCATCATATTGCATAACATGATTTTAAAAGAAAAAATTTTGCACTAAGTGAATACAAAGAACTGTGGATGAATCCGGTACGAAATAGGCAAAACAGATGGATTAACAGATGTAATATGCATCGTCGAAAGGCAAAAGAAATACGCGACAAAACTGTTCATCTTAATTTCTAACGACAGCTTAAGGAGCATATTTGGCGTAAACGTGCAGATTTTGTTGATGTAGATGACGATTAGCCATGTTTCTTTAGTTTATGTATTAGTTTTTAAATATGCGCATGTTTTTAAAATGTAAGTATGTTTTTTTTAAGTATTTGTAATTTGTATTAGTATTTAATGAATGGAATATCAGAGCATACGGAGTGGTAACGCAATTCCTGCGTTATGTACATAAGTTTAACCCAGTTTTCACTCCGAGTATCATGGCGTTTGGGCTGCGTTACAACTCAAGCTATTGTAGTAACTCAAGTTATGCCAAGTTATCATACCCTAACCCCGTGTTTTGCCAAGTTATGGCCATGTAAACTCAAGTTATGCCAAGTTATCATACCCCCGTGTTTTGCCAAGTTACGGCCATGTAAACTCAAGTTATGCCAAGTTATCATACCCTCACCGCGTGTTATGCCAAGTCACCGTAATTAGTATTTTTTTTTAAGTGGGTCCTAAAATGTGTTGTTATGATAACGGGTGATTTTTTGGTGTTATGTTATTTGATGTTGATGTGATGGAGTTTTTGGTGGTATTTTGTGTTATGGCTCCCTATGCTCTTAGTGAAGGATTTATTTAAGGATTAAAATATTAGTTAAGGGGTTAATTTGTAAACTGTATTTTTTTAAAAAAGGGTGGGTTACAAAAGGATTTATTTAGGGGTGAGCAAATGGACCGAGAACCAACTGGAACCGAGAATCGATCCGGAACCGAACCGAATTTTAGAACCGCGGTCTAGTTCTCGGTTCTTCATTATCGGAAATTGCGGTTCTCGGTTCGGTTCGGTTCGAAACCGCGGGTATCGGTTCTGGAACCGAAGAACCGCCCGATTATATATTACTCAATAAACCTTGTTTCTCCCTTATGTTAAGTTCTACCGTTAAATTTTATGCTCTAATTTCCTAACAAAACTCTTCGTCACTAAAATTTTCATAAGAGATTTACATCTTGTTGTAGAAAACATGGTAATGCAAGAAAAAGCTAATTGATTTTAATAACTGAAGCAGATTTTAATAACTTCGTAAGGGAGGTATAGTGGCAAGAAAAAGCTAACTGATTAACAAAATTATGGTTACTACCAACATTCTTCAAGCTAGAGCAATGAATTTGGATCATCCTTAATTCCTTATAACTGCTTTGGTCCTGTATTTCGGTTATTGAAATTTAGAAAAAAAGCTGATATGTAGTTTGTATGACATAGTTTAGGAGTAATGAGGGTAGTTTGGTGAAAGTATTTCAGCTGAAGGAAGCCATCAAAATGATTTAACTTGGTATAATCCAATAGGACTAGATTGTTATCGTCTTACCATGAGATGTTTGTCATACTTACATCTAAACCTATTCTTATTGTATTAATATTATGAACATAAGCCTATCTTTTATATAATAAAAGAATTACATCATTTCGTAGTGTTTTTGCAAAACCTTTCTCAGTGAAAAAAAATTTAGACCAATAGGAGAGCTCGATTTTGCCACATAGGCAAAATCACACGATGTGATTGGTTAATAAAAAGTCAAAATTGAATTGATTTTGGTCAAACTTTAATTAATTTGGTGGAGAAATTTGGTTGAAGAAAAAACACATAAAAATATTTGTGTCAAATTTGTGAAAACGAAAACTTAAAAAAAGAGGAAGCAATTAATAAAACTTCAGTGGTTGAATTTGACATAAAATATATGGAGTTAAATGTAAAATTACAAGTTTCTATATTTTTTAATAACTTTAGAAAAAAACAAATAACCTCTTACACTTTATACCCCCTATACTTAATGAACTTTGTTTAAAATGACATAAGTATTACGGAGCAGTATTAATTAGTTTTAGACTTTCATCTATTAAAATTAAATTTTTTTGTAAATATACGAATTAGTTTTAATATACGTTAAATATTTTTTAAAACTAATATTAGTTTTATACTTTTATCCATTAAAATATTTTTTTTACTATATACGTTAAACAAGGACTCATTTTATTTTATTTTATAAGTTTAATTTATGAACACACGGGCTTGAATATTAAGTTCGGCTAAACTAGTATTAACGGGAATATGAATATCAAATGTAAACACGGATTACTATCATATGAAAAATAAATATACGCTATTGTATTTATAACAACGACTAATTAAATTCTTATTTAAAATTTATATATGGATATCCAAAAATATATTTTAAAGAACTTTACGGGGCATATTTTAATTTCATCAAGAGGATTTTCCTCACTACGAAAAGTGTCTCGTGGATGGCGTACTGATATAACTCCTATTCGTGCTGATTATGTGCTATTAAACTCACACATTTTGTACAATATAATATGAATAGTTAAAGTTAAACAAAAATATCAACCTCAACCTCAACATCTATGTCAGTTAAACAAAGTTAAATCTTTCCACCAACAAATTTTTTTACAAAATATTATTGTAATAGATATTAATACATAATAAAAAAATCCTGGACAAGTATTAATTATACTTATATCACAATTTTCACGGGTAAATTCTTATATTTCCATATACTAAACTAAAATTTTAAAATAAATTTGATTTTTATGTAAACCCCGTGCGTGCACGGGACTTATAGCTAGTTTAGTTTATATAGTTCTATATTTGGGGCTAAGTAGGTTGTTTCATTTTTAAACCCAATGCCAGTGACTTGCTTTAAATTTTATACAGACTACATCGCAGAGAGAGGAAGGAAAAAAAAANAAAGGCAAAGTTGCAACAAGCTTCACACTCCCCTATTTGCTTGAGAACATGTGGCAAGTTTGACATCTAAAGTCAAACAATGAGAACTAATGTTGAATGTGGCATGGTATAGAATGCGTTGAAAGAAATACATATATTACAATTTACCTAACTAATTACGACCAGACATCCCGTTGAAAGAAATGCATTTTTCTTAATAATTTTGGTTCCAATCAGTTAGACCGGCAAGGAACCGAACCCGGAACCGAGACATGTTACTCGGTCCGATTCTCGGTTCCTCGGCCATCCGTTTTTCGGTTATCGGTTCTCGCGGTTCTGGTTCGGTTTCGTGCGGTTCCGGAACCGCGCTCACCCATTTATAATAAAAGGTGATTTTTTGGTGTTATGTTCTTTGGTATTGAAATAATGTGTCGCTGACGTGGCGGGGAATTTTGAGTTAACTTGAGTTATAACTCCCTTTATTTATTATAGAGTAAGTTGCATAGATCGTCCTTAAAGTTTGGCGAATTTATATGTTTCGTCCCAAACATTTCGAAACTGCAAAGACCGTACATGTAGCAAACTTTTGGGCATGTATCGTCCTTGTAGGGACGATACATGCCGCAAAAGTTTGTGACAAGGACGGTCTTTAGAGGCGATTATGCAATTTACTCTTTATCATAAATACACGTGCAATCCTTATTATATAATCACAAAACACAATAAGTAATATTTATTTGCTATCTTACAATTATGTATTTAAACATATGTGTTATGCATCTATTGTTGATGAAATCAATGCCACTTATTCACAAACAAATGAATACATTAATGAGACATATTTTGTGCCTAAAATTATGTATAGGTTTTATTCACCCGTTTATTTTGCAAACTAATTTCTAGCCGATTTTCTCCAATTTGTTTTCTTTAATATGTAGTTTAAGGATCTATGTACCTTGTCAGATTTAGGTGCCGTTTAGTTTGTTGTCCGGAATGATAATCGGTATAGATTTGATATAAGGGTGGAATATAAATGACAATAAGTTCAACTTTCAATCTCATAAATGTTGTTTGGTAGAAAAATTAGATAAAAGTGTAGTATAAATTATGTGAGGGGAAGTGGTGGGTCCGGGAATGAAACAATAATATACTACCCTTTTGGTGCCTATCAAGTATGGAATATATTTGTATATCATTTCTACTTTTGATAGACATTCCGGAATACCAAACACTTTAAATCAGAACGATATTCATTCTTCCATTCCGATTGGGGATACCAAACGCACCCTTAGTTTTCTGAATTAAGAAGTATGTCTAACAACTAGAATGTAAATTGGGCTAGACTAGTATCCTATATATAATGGGCCATAAATGGATTAATAACTGGAATTTGGAACAAGTAACGGGTATTCTCTCTGGACCCAACTGAAGTCCACTACAAATACGATAAATAGGATTACAATTGACCCATAAACCCTTAAGGCGGACCTACGTACCATCATGCATTCATGCCAACATGAGCATGCATGAAAAATACGATGGTTTATGTTAAAAACTTAAATATGTATTTTGCTATAACATGAAGAAGAAAACAAAGGTACGGAGTGAATTAAGATTAAGTGAGAAATAAAATTAAAATGAGAATTATGAAAATAAACACAACCATCTATTTCAATGCATTTACAAAAATGTGTGCATCTCCTTTTAATTTTTCCTTCCTCATTTGGATAGTGTGGATAGAAATAATTCTTAACTTTCTCATTTTACTTTCTCTGCTCACTAGACGACTTCCCTGCATGGAGTATTACATTTGATGTATTCCTACCGTTTTAAGTACATTCTTCTAACGATCCCCCAATTAGTTATTTTATGACATGTTGCAAGTGTAAATCCATATGGCTGCTTGCGTAAACAGTTGTTCGGCTAAAACTTTTGAACTTTTATAGGAGAAACATTCGCTATGTGGTTCATAATCATATCGAGCTTTCTACATACGGTAAATTGGTTTTCTTTAACTTAAAGTACAACTGTAGAAGCAATTGAGAATAAACTATTGTGTTGGTCAAACATATATATATGTGAAGAGAGGAATCTAATTCTCCTGTAATTCCCAGTCTAATAACTAATTAACTAATCAAGGTTGGCTATTTTGATTTTACATGAGTGTGAATAAAAAAAAAAATATTGTACTCCAATTAACTACAAGAAAAAAGAATAAGAAGAGTGTAATTAGAGGGAAACCATTTGCATGCATGATCCCATGTGCAAATTGCATGTTATGGTTCGTTGGTTCTACATCATCAATCTTGGTCAAACATCTTGCTATAAAATTAAAACAACTACGTAGTAAAGTAGACGGTTTTTGTGTTTTTCTTATTTAATTTAATATTACAATTCTTTATAAGCTATTGGGTCAATATGGTCGTATCGATAAATTAATCAAGTATGTTAATAACGGCACATGGTTTCTTGTCACGTAGGAACGTATAAAATTTGAAAGAGAAAGTGTTATGCCAGTATTTTTTAAGAAAAAAATTGGATACTTTTTGTTATGTCAGAAATCACCTTTGAATATTCATTAAGAGAGCTCTAAATCTTACTTTGGATTACTCATGAGTTCGTGTTATAATGCAGAGTAACCGAGTATGGTCTACTTACACAAATAATTGATCAATGTAGATCGGATTGTGGCTTGTACAAGGAAAAAAAGTGGTTGAATTTACTTTTACTCACACATGCATTGATCAATGTGGGACTGTGGCTTCGTCAATAGTCATTTTTATCATGTGTTAATCTGATTTAATGATGTGGTCAAATCTACATTTATCTACCCACATGATAAAAATGTGATGGCACGGAGGTTTTATTCATGTCAAAAGAGTGAATAAACATCCGAAGTAATTTATCCACAAAGTTAGCCCACGGCTATTCGACAAGTTTCTTTTAGCGCTCGTAATTTATTACTGTATTTCAAACACCTCTTAATTAATAAGCTTCACGATATTATAAATTCCTTCTGTATGCTAAGTGTTATTATTATTGAACCATGTTATAAATTTGTAGTATATGTGAATTTAACTCCTGGATTTAGGAGTTTTTTCTTGAATATTTCTTTTTTTAAATTCAACATTCATAAATTTAGACATAGAAAAATAAAACTCAACCGTAATCGTTAGACCAGCCGACTAAGTATGCATTTTTTTAATGTGTAATTGCAGAGGTATTTGCTACCCCATGATCATAGATACCTTTCTACATTCTTAAATCCTCCTCAAATATCTTTAGCAAGAAATAAAATACGTATAATTAATCGCAAATCATCTTGTGCGTGTGGATATAGACCAGTCAAAGATGAATATAGCAGATTTCACACACAAATGCATGTCTCATGGGAGATGTTTCCCAAATATTCATGATATATACCGCTAATGGTTGGTACTTGGTATGGAATATGGATGATTCTTTTGATATATTTGTTTAGTTAATTTGTTAATGGTAATAGGAACATGAAGACAAGGTTATAAACTACAAAAGTTTATATATTTCGGCAAAGTTGGTTGGGGGACAAACAAATTTCAGTTAATTAAAAAAAAAGGATCGGTTGGTTTTATATATAGTCTTACTTCAACTTTTGGTATTTTAAATTTAGAAGCATCTAGCTCTTTAGTTATGCTCGTAATAAAAAGAAGTAGCTAAGAACGACATATGCTTAGACATTCTATATGAAAACATATATGATGCCTTGTAGAATTATGCTCGAGGATATAGTAATAATCACATAATCATATGCCATTCTCAACAAATACTCCGTATAATGCATATCTATGTTCGTGCATGCATACATACATACACGAGTATCAAACTTCTTCATCCACCGTAAATGGGATCTTTCTCGAAGATAGGCAAGGTTGGCGTTCGGCCAGGGCACCTAAAGTTTTAGGGCACAAAAATTTATACTCGATCTATAGAATTATAAGTTACATTACTTTTTTTTATTAATAAGAATTAAAATAAAAACATTTTTCATAAGTGTGCTTGACGTAAATTATACTTATTAATTGTATATCTGAAAAAGACTACATGTTTCATTTAGCCTTTACTTTGAGGCTTCTTTATCAATTTTCGGCCACAGTCTTCAAATACTCGAACGGTAACAATATTAGAAGTTTGTCACCCAAGTTTGTCTGTCGTAGTCCGGGAGATAGAAATAAAACATTTAAATTGTATTGTTACTCTACTATAAGTTCATTTGTTGAGATCTCAAATTTGAAAGTATATTGATATCAAAAAAAATTTGCGCAATTTAAATTTCGGAGAAGATATACATTTATGTATTGATAAGATCATTCATTATTTTTTAAAGTTAGATCACTCTCCTTGGGTTGATGTTTCGTCCTTTGCTGACTTCTAAGTTCTAGGCATAAGCTTATGTTGGAGGGTGTTTTCTATGTTTCTTGGTGGTATATATTTGGGCTTTTCGGAATCATTCTATATTTGACGAGGTTCCTCCGAGACGTTCCGTGATTTTTGACGATATTGTTTCGTGTTCTTTTACTTGGTGTGGTAGTAGATGTTTTAGTTCGTTTTCTTGGGAGTGTTGGTTGAAAAACCCTAATTTGATTTCCTTGTAATGTTCTTTCTAGCATCTTGCTAGTTAATAAAATTTGCCGTTAAAAAAAGATCACTCTCCTTGATGAACCATAAAGCGAGAAATCATAAACCGGAATATAATGCTCGCCCACCCAACTCAGTGTCTGTAAAAAAAACTTGGCCAGTTGTTAGTTATAAAAAATTTTCACAAGTTGTTCTTAAAAGAGAGAAGGCTTACTACAAAAATAGTCGCAAATCTCTTGCTAGGGTTTTGTATGTTTCACTTGACGAGACAGAACATGGGAGATTGAGAAAATCGCAACTTTATGATTGTATTTTAACAAAGTAATTGAATAAACATATCAACAAAGATATTCGTTGGTTAAATTAAAACAGAAATATGTCAAAATTTTAAAGTCAATTGTTTGATAGTTTGTCGGCTAATTATCCTCTTAAAACGGTAGCTACAACTATATTCCAAATCTTTAAATAAATCAAAACGCACTAGCACGTAAATTGATTTAGTAACTTAACTGCTCCATGCATATTTAAGTAGTTGATAAAGGCAAACGGCGCATATGAGACCAACTTACGAAAATCTGGTGGTTTTTAAATTGACTGATTAGAGCTTTGTTAAACTTTCTATCTACTAACTATGTTTTGGCCAGATGGTTTCATAGTGACGGATTTCAAAATGTATACATCTACTCATCTCTTTGTCTCAAAATTATAGTCCATATTTTAATTTTTAGATTTTATAAATAATTGTCCGACACTTATTTAAACAAATTAAATGTGAGTTTAAAAGGTAAAACCATTATTTGACAGGTTGAATGTTGTAGACTTGTAGTAGTCTCATTTTTATTAAGTTTTTCGCTTTTTTATTGACAATCATTTTGGTTTTATTAAATCACTCCGCCGCTCATTTAGTTATGAGAATTGAGAAAATCATACATTGTAGAATAAAAAATAGGTAATTATTCATGGTTTATCGAATATAGATTTAAATGATTAGATATTATAGAATGTGATGGTATGGTACTAGCTTAAAATTTTATTACTGTTCATGCATGTTTAATTATGTAGCCTTAGGCTCGTTGAGAAACTGTAATTATTTCTTTAATTGTGACAAAAGCATGAAGAAAGATTTATAGTTGGTTCTTAAATTATATCCAAACATGTGAAGCATTTCCTTGAAATGCATGGAAATGTTTGTGTTATGTCGACAGTTATGTCAACTATTGTTTTTTTAACCAATGCTTGGATGAATCTCGTCCAACATGGCCAAAAGACAGATATTGTTCGAGTGTAAAACTAGCTATAAGCCAATAGATTTGTGCTAGTTGATGCATGGAAGATAACATTAGCTTATTGGTTTGACTTCAAGGAAACTGTTCCGATTCAAATCATGTCTCAAAAAAACAATGTAGTTTAGCATATAAGCATATATCAGAGGGTACGTTGCGAAGGGCTTCATCAAGTCATTACTCCCACCCAATAAGAGAACGCGCTTGCGATGTACCAATTGAAATTTTTTAGGTAACTTTTGTACATATAACTACAATCAAAAGATTTAAATAAATTTTCGTGTCATGAATCCACCAAAAATGTTTCCAACGGACATCAACAAGTACCAAACAATTTAGTACCCCGGTGTACTTCTCGGCATAGGGTTATTGCACTAACGTTGAAAACATTGACATAACGTATCCCAAGACATTAAATTCTTTATAAATTAATAACCGAATTGACAACCAATTGTAAATCAAATCGGGTAAAGAATTTTTAGGAAGCTGGTAGACGTCATTCACTCATTCATGTTGTATTGATGGGTGAAGAAATAGATGGTGATGTATCTATCTATAAAATGAGATCTTTTAAATGATGGATGGATCAACTGTTTTAGTAACTTCCACAAGTAACCACTGCAATATGTCTATCGCCCACAACGCTGCATTGCAATCAGTAACAACCCTACCATATGTAGCCCCTAGCTTCTACTACATTGCCTTCATCAAATATCAAATCTTAATCCCACGTATAAGTTTGTTAAATTTATATCACTTCGTGAGTTCCTCTTAGTTTTTAAAAAGGAAATGATAAATGATATCTACTCTTATATTCAATTCCTTCTATTCATATTACACGGAATTGCGGTTTAAGTGAACAAAAATAATTTTTTTTAGAACAGCGGCATATTATTAACAAACAAAAGCTAGAAACACGAACACTGACAAAGAAGCAATGTTTACAATGGGATTATCTAACCAACCTACTCAACTAAAGCTCAACTTAGAATTTCTAAATGAAATCCACAAAAACGATTGATAAACTATAGAGAGAAACAAAAATAATTAGAGAGAAACACATGTTAGATTTTAAAGTATGTAGACAGATAAGTATGAATAATGTGATGCTCATTAAAACATAAAAATTTGCAACAAAAACTATCATTTAGGACGCCTTGTAATTTAGTTACATGCAAAGATTACATTTAACGAGATTCATTAGCATCCGTCGAGCCAAACCAGCTTCATTATTCTTACGTCGGAAAGAATAAGTAACAAGTGTCGTAACCACGAGCCAAAAAAGATCAAATGTACAATTAACTTCCTTGTAGTACGGAAACAAAATATACTTGTAACTATAAATTACGATTTTATCAAAATTAATATATAATAATACGATATTGTAACATATTAATAGAGTAACGAAACAAGGTATCAAAAACGAAATTTAAAGTTAGCATTACAAAAAAGTAAATCCAGTTTTGTATTCCCATGTAAATAATCGACACGTATTAGCCAAGATTAAAGCTTCCATGTTAATAATATTAATAAACAGTAAACTTTATTTCAAAACATGGAAAACAAATACCCAAAAGAGAAAGATCACTTTATTGACTACATAATGATGAATCTTTGATAAAAAAAATAATAATAATAATATTCAGCTATAGAATCTAGCCATTCTATTACCATTATCATGGTAACAAAAGCAAAATCAATCGGATCAACTTCGAATTCATTTTTCTAAACAACAATATTATCACAAATGATCGTGCATGTATACCTTTAAAAATTCGTTATTCTATTAATATGTTACAATATCGTATTATTATATATTAATTTTGATAAAATCGTAATTTATAGTTACAAGTATATTTTGTTTCCGTACTACAAGGAAGTTAATTGTACATTTGATCTTTTTTGGCTCGTGGTTACGACACTTGTTACTTATTCTTTCCGACGTAAGAATAATGAAGCTGGTTTGGCTCGACGGATGCTAATGAATCTCGTTAAATGTAATCTTTGCATGTAACTAAATTACAAGGCGTCCTAAATGATAGTTTTTGTTGCAAATTTTTATGTTTTAATGAGCATCACATTATTCATACTTATCTGTCTACATACTTTAAAATCTAACATGTGTTTCTCTCTAATTATTTTTGTTTCTCTCTATAGTTTATCAATCGTTTTTGTGGATTTCATTTAGAAATTCTAAGTTGAGCTTTAGTTGAGTAGGTTGGTTAGATAATCCCATTGTAAACATTGCTTCTTTGTCAGTGTTCGTGTTTCTAGCTTTTGTTTGTTAATAATATGCCGCTGTTCTAAAAAAAATTATTTTTGTTCACTTAAACCGCAATTCCGTGTAATATGAATAGAAGGAATTGAATATAAGAGTAGATATCATTTATCATTTCCTTTTTAAAAACTAAGAGGAACTCACGAAGTGATATAAATTTAACAAACTTATACGTGGGATTAAGATTTGATATTTGATGAAGGCAATGTAGTAGAAGCTAGGGGCTACATATGGTAGGGTTGTTACTGATTGCAATGCAGCGTTGTGGGCGATAGACATATTGCAGTGGTTACTTGTGGAAGTTACTAAAACAGTTGATCCATCCATCATTTAAAAGATCTCATTTTATAGATAGATACATCACCATCTATTTCTTCACCCATCAATACAACATGAATGAGTGAATGACGTCTACCAGCTTCCTAAAAATTCTTTACCCGATTTGATTTACAATTGGTTGTCAATTCGGTTATTAATTTATAAAGAATTTAATGTCTTGGGATACGTTATGTCAATG
The DNA here is from genome assembly GCA_014162995.1 of Artemisia annua. Taxonomy (NCBI): domain Eukaryota; kingdom Viridiplantae; phylum Streptophyta; class Magnoliopsida; order Asterales; family Asteraceae; genus Artemisia; species Artemisia annua. The sequence goes on from LBNU01022555.1 coordinate 33,436, forward strand.
TTTTCAACGTTAGTGCAATAACCCTATGCCGAGAAGTACACCGGGGTACTAAATTGTTTGGTACTTGTTGATGTCCGTTGGAAACATTTTTGGTGGATTCATGACACGAAAATTTATTTAAATCTTTTGATTGTAGTTATATGTACAAAAGTTACCTAAAAAATTTCAATTGGTACATCGCAAGCGCGTTCTCTTATTGGGTGGGAGTAATGACTTGATGAAGCCCTTCGCAACGTACCCTCTGATATATGCTTATATGCTAAACTACATTGTTTTTTTGAGACATGATTTGAATCGGAACAGTTTCCTTGAAGTCAAACCAATAAGCTAATGTTATCTTCCATGCATCAACTAGCACAAATCTATTGGCTTATAGCTAGTTTTACACTCGAACAATATCTGTCTTTTGGCCATGTTGGACGAGATTCATCCAAGCATTGGTTAAAAAAACAATAGTTGACATAACTGTCGACATAACACAAACATTTCCATGCATTTCAAGGAAATGCTTCACATGTTTGGATATAATTTAAGAACCAACTATAAATCTTTCTTCATGCTTTTGTCACAATTAAAGAAATAATTNACAATCATTTAGGCACATTGTAAAAACGTTTGTAAGTTATTTTTAAGACTCTGAGACTAGCATTATAACAAAATTCATCGTCGTTATCTTATCGCTACATCAGTTTTTTTTTAGGGAGTTTATACGGGCCCTCCCATAGGGAGTGTTTCATGGGGTCCTGTGCATTGCGTGTTTGTACGGTGTGTATCGCGGTTTGTACATTTTGACCAAACCCCCAATTATCACATCATTATGGGGGGAGGGGGTCTTAATAACATAAACCGTTTTTTTTTTTCAATCAAGTTCATCACGAATTTAGTGTAATAAGATAACCACCTTCATCACCAATTTATTTTTTCTTTTCATTTTCACTTTTTAAACACTAAAATTAAAATTTTATTAATAATTAAAAAAACATTACGTTAATAATTCAAATAAAATTAAAAACATTACAATAAAATTGAAAACTTAAACTAATGGTTTAATTTATAGTCCATTTTTATTTGTTGCTTCACATCCAACATCGTTTCTCATTGTCTTCCGGTCAAATGGTTATCGGGACTATAATAGACATGATGTCCTGTTTAAGTCGTTTTCTTGTTGAGATTTGAACATTTGACTTTATAGCTCAATTTCTTTTAACTTTTGTGCATACTTTTTTTCTTCCATTTCCATTTGACACCGCTTCATCTCCAAATTAGAGCTCCGGTCTTCCTTCTTTTTGGAAGAGAGACTCCGAGTGGACGTTTTTCCGTTTATAGACAAACAAATCAACAAATGATGCGTGAGCAGCAACCGGAGGTGGTTTCCAATCTCTTTGATTTTTTGTTTGCATCGGCTTTGGTTTTGTAAAATTTTGGCTTTTCTATCTCTTGCCAATTTTTTTCCTCTCATAAGTTTGCACAACTCAACAAGTGTAAAGTTTTTAGCATACGTCATACGATATTCAGATTTGGCTTTATCGAACACCCCTTGGTCATTTATCGACTCCGATTTATCCTTATTACATTATCGTAAATATCACAAAATCGACCAACTTTTAGATATGCGATTTCCATTTGCAGTTGAGGGCAAGTTAGCCTCTTCTCGATTTCCCCATTTTCCTCTCACAGCATGCTAGTACCTACCTTCAAAACCTATGACTACCAAAAACGGATCTATATCTTCTATGTCATCAACATTAAAATAGTGAACCGGAGAGTATGTTGAGAATTTTGAAGTTGATACGTTGGTGGTGTTGATGAATCCTGGAACATTTTAGGACGATACAAATTGTGTTGTTGTTGTTGGTACATTTGTTGGTTAAACGATACTACGAATGGATTGTTTTTATAAACAGGTTATTGTTGTTGTTGTGGTTCGTATACAAAACTTGCGAGTTGAAAATAAACGGTCTGTGATCCAAATAAAATTTGGAATTGGGTCTTGAAACGATTTGCTGGCCACGTGTTTTTTGTGTCTTGCTTTTGGAAGTTTTTGAGACAATATTTTTAGATGAGAAGATTAGAGTGTGTAGAAAAATAATATATATAAATGAGTATTTGAGATATTTATAGGGGTAATGTATAGAATTTTAAAGATTTTTTTTAACAAACGAGCCTCAAATATTTTTTTGACAGTTGACTTGTTTTTATACTCGAAGATGCTCTCAAAGCCGGTCGTGCACAAGAACGAGCCTCGCATTTTTTTATTGAAGACGCGTTTTAGGGAGTGGGACGTTGGGGTAACAAGGAGGAGGCGTCCGCTTCGGTCTTTGATGTGTCACTAGCGTAAGTGGAATTATTGTTTTAAGTTTTATACAAAGTGGTTTTTTTATACAAAGTGGTTTGCCATAGGTGTGGTGCAGTTGCCATAGGCATTTTCTGCTTGTTTTTAACCTCTTTCCTATACATTCAAAGCGAGTTCAGAAGAGTGGAGTCATCATGTGATTGTACAAGTCCCCATCACTCGATTAGTCTATTTATGGTTATTGCAATAAGTATTTTTACTCTATTATAATGTCATGATAGTTCAGTGCAATTTCATTCATTTACTTTTGTTTATTGTTTTGTAAGTGTGAAAATTGAAATATTGTGCTTATATATCTTTGTCATTGCAAGTTTCGTCAATTTACTTGCATTTTGATGTCTAGGGAGTATTTCTAACTAAAACTATAGGGGCGTTGTTTTTTCTTCTTCTTAATGAATCACTATCGATACAGAAGAAATGAAATTTGAAAAGCGAAGATATTTACATTGATAACCAAAAAGTTAGAGGTGTCAAAATGGGCGGGCACGAGCCACGGTACAAATCGGCTGGGTCCGGTACGGCGCGAGCTCAAATGTAACACGTCATTTATTTTAAAACCTTAAATATATTAAATCGATTTGCTTTTATTTAAAAACAATATATAATGTTCTTAAATTGAGAAAAAAAAATATTTACCCGTTAATGCATATTTAACATTTAAATGAGTTATACATTCTCATTTAAATAATAATAATAATAATAAAAGAAATGCTAAATGTGCCCAAATCTCTTACAAATTATTTATTTATTTTTTTTTTTTTTTCTTACCACAAATCATCATCTATAATAAAAAGTGAATAATTTGTGCTCAGAAATGAAATTCAACGAAAATTTGGGCGTGCTTGGTAGAAGGTTTTGGAGGGGAGAGGAAGGGGTATGAAATAAAAAAAGTATTTGGTTCACTATAATGCAATAACCCATTACCCAATAAATTATGGTGAATAGATTCCTTTCCCTTTTCATTTTCATATCATTGCCATTGTCTTTCCCTTTCTCATTACCGAGTTTGAGCCAACACACCCTTACTTATCTTTTTAGTATAAATCTATGCATGTACATTCACTCCATAACTCCTACATCTCTCAATCGAACACCATACATTGAAGTTGGTGATTCCTATACCCATGTAGCAAATATACCCTAGTTATTTGACGCTTTCTTTCTTTCAAAAAAAAAAATAATAATAATAAAAAATAGAAAAATAAAAAAATAAAAAAATAAAAAGGAATTATAAAAAAAATATATAAATAAATAAATAAATAAAAATCTGACACTAAGGGCATGTTTAATAATGGAAAACTCCTTTGTTTTCCAGAACGATTTTCTTAGAAAACCTAAGAAAATTGAAAACGCGTTCAAATCAGGTTTTTTCCAAAAGTTTTCTAGGAAAGATGAAAAACTTGTTTTATAAGTTTATAACTAAGTTTTAGAAAACTCTTTTTATGAGTTCTCAATAAGTTTTCCATTTTAGAAAACTTAATATGAACATGTTTTCAAGTGTTCTCTAAAGAAAGAATAGTTATCCTATTCTCATGAAAACTGAAAAATGAAAACTAAGAAAACTTTTCGATTACTAAACGCAACTTGACATTCCTCGCTTATGATCAGTATTACCATTAAGGTAGTTGATGAAGGCGACATGTGATATCAAACTTATGAAAACTCTCGACAGCATACTTAAGAAATGGTCCATGGGGTATTCATGATTTATGTACTACTACTAAAATTGACACGCATCATAGGTGTATGTAAAAAATAGCAGTAGCAGTAACGCCAATCGTAAGAGCGACCTTGCCCATGGTCGGTCTACCGATAAGGCCACGTCCCTCCCCCTTACACCAACCAAGACCGAACGCGTCCTCCTTATTTTGCTTGGTTGGGTCAAGAAAGCGACCAAATGTTTGTCTACGGTTTGTGTGATTTTTTTTTAATTAATTAATTTTTGTGGGGTATGTTTTTGTTATGTAGGAATTGCCTTGCTACAAGCATTTGATCGACAGTTTGGTCTTAAAGATAGAAGCTGGGGTGGCATGGATTTGTGGTCACCCTTAGGGTCGCCAATACTATTTAGTTTAAGCTGTAGCAGTGAGGAGAAACTGCATTTTTCTACAAAAATGTTTGGTAACATAGTTGTAGTTTAATTGTAATGTGTAAAACAAGTACTAAATAATCAAAGCTCCTAAATGCTACTTCATTGAGCGTTGAAAAATTAGCATTCCGAAAAATATATAAAACTACTTGCTACTTGATAAACGAACATTTTACAACGCTCACCGCTCTTAAATGCTTCTAAAAGGCATGCGCCAAACACACCCATATATACAATACAATCGCAAAAGCATCCTCAACGACAATTGTTGTCATGTCAACTTTCATTCTTAAGTAATATCCTACTACATTCATTCGACATCGTTTTAATAATCACCATTAACAAATTTTCACACTAATCTTCGCAAATAAATATTCTTTATAACACATAAAAAAATTATATTCTCTTAATAACGACGACAAACAGAAGCAAGGCTAGCTATCATGAGCTCGTAACATATGTCCAAAGAAAGTGGTTACGACAATGTTATAGTGTGAATTTGAACTCTATGGCTTTGAGCCAACACATTGGCAATCGCATTAAAAGGCTCTAGCGCCATCTTAGTGGGTTTATCATAATTTTTATTTATTTATTTATTTATTTATTTATTTGTGTTTTTGTGCTTATGGTTGTGTTTGTTATTTCGTCGGCCTTAATGCACCCGTGAAACAATGTTATAAAAAAGCAATCGCATTGGGGATCCTCTCATGTTTTATTTGAACATGAGATGTAATGTTAGTATTGTTGTTGAGGAAAATTTATTTTTTTATTAAATAGAAGTCCCACATTAGATAATCTTTTTCTACTCATATAAATCTCAACACGACCTCTCATGTTATAATTGAACATGAGAGGATCTCAATTATATAAAAAGCTAACATGACAGATCTATGACATCACATTGCGTTCTAACTATCATGGAGTAATGTTAGATGTCGTAGAGGGTGAAGGACCACTACCACCACCTATCACGCATGATCTCATATTTTTTGCACTAGTTTGGTAGTCTGCACCACCAAATTGTTTCCCTAAATTTTTTTGCGTGTGTGTGTTTATGAAGTATATTGTGAAATATGTTTGTATAGAGTGTAGTATTTTATGGGAGAGTGATTTGCACACTCCTTTAATTGATTGACACACTCTAATTTAGAGTGTCTTGACATTTATACCTTTACAAATGTGAAAATGAGTAAAAGTAATGTGAAAGTATAATTGTCAAGACACTCTAAATTAGAATGTGTTAATCAATTAAAAGATTGTGCAAATCACTTACTTATTTTTATATGTTTTGTTTGTTGGTGACTATTATATTTGTTTTGGAGATGATTTGCACACTCTATAAAATTATTGGGGCACTGAAAATTTTTTTTTTTTGAACGGCAATTTTATTAAAAAAAACTAGCAAGAAGCTAGAGAATTACAAAGAAATTAGATAGGGATTTTTTAACCAATCTACCCAACTAAAAGAAGCTTTACATCTATAACGACACCAATAAAAAGAATGTAACACAACATCATCAAAGATATTCGCCTTTGAAGGAGAAACCACACCGAAAATCGTCTTGTTCCGAAAAGCCCATATGAACCACCATAAGCCATAACAAACCCCTTCTAATAAACTCTTGAGTTTAGAAGGAAGCCTTAAGTTACAAATCCAATCCGCCCAACCATCAAACGAAGAAAACTCCGTAACACTCACATTCCACCAATTACAAATCTTCCGAAAATTAACTTTAAAAACATGACAATCAAAAAACAGGTGTGTCGACGACTCCACCGCCGTGTCACATAAAGGGCAACAAATAGAAGATAAATCCATACCTCTACGAGATAAATTCCAACGAGTCGGCAAACTATCCAATCTCACCTTCCAAGCAAGAATATTAACTTTGATGGGAACCTCCTTAATCCATCTAGTTTTAGAAGAAACAACCGGCATTCTTTTATCATCAATAAACTTTCTCGCCGAAGCAACATTGAAGTCCCCCGAACCAGTTAAATTCCAACACCATCTATCATCCATAGAATTAAGTAAAATACCTTCCATCCTCTTCAAAAAATTCAGCCACTGATCATTTTCAGCTCCACTTCGCGGTAAACGTCGGAAAGAAAACAGAAAGTTTGCATGCGCAAACTTGGCAGCCACTGTGATGCATTTATCCTTTTCCAGCGCATACAAGCGAGGGAAATCATCTTTTAGCTTCGAATCACCCCGCCATATATCACTCCAAAACAAGGTATTAGACCCGTTTCCAATCTTTTTTTGCATAAAACTGAATAGGTCAATGTCTTGCGAAGCTAGCCTTTCCATCTCCTTTGTGATGCTACACCAGATATACGCATGCCCAACTTTCTTATCACTACCGATCCCTCCATCCACTCCATGAATGGCACTTATAACTCTAGCCCAAAGTGACTCTTTTTTAGTGAAAAACCGCCATACCCATTTGAACAAAAGTGCTCTATTTAACGCGAACAAACTAGACACACCAAGCCCGCCTTTCTCTTTAGAAGCCAACACATTGTTCCAACGAACCCATATCGACTTCTTACTATTTAGATCAATTCCATTAAAGAAATGACATCGTATAGATTCCATACGTTGAAGAATATGCATAGGAACCTTGAAAATGGACATATTGTAAATAGGCATGGAACCTAACACCGCCTTAAGGAGCGTTAAACGACCTCCTATAGACAATGTTTTCATTTTCCATCTCGAGAGACGATTCACCATTTTATCCACCACCTCATTCCAAGATTGAATCCGAGACATGCAACCTCCTACTTTAGATCCTAAGTAAGTAAAAGGAGTTTTGAGAACACCACACCCTATTCTAACCGCGACCTCTTCTACCTTGTTAACCGAAACAGAAATGCCCAGCAATTTACTCTTATTAAGATTAATACTAAGGCCCGATGCATGTTGGAAACATTTTAACATATACATTAATGTATCGATGTTCCTATTGTTCCAAAGACCCATGAAAATAGCATCATCCGCGTAGAACATATGAGATAATTGCATGGAAGAGTTTAATACAATACCCTTAAACATCCCCGCATCCACCACTCTTTTAAAAGACAAATGAAAGCTCTCCATTATCAAGATGAATAAGAAAGGAGAGAGCGGATCACCTTGTTTCAAGCCCTTGTAGAATTGAAACTCCTCCGTAGGACTTCCATTAACTAACACCGATCCCCTTGAAGAACGAAGACATTCTTGAATCCAACCACACCATCTATCTCCAAAACCAAATCTCCTTAAAACATCATCAAGATAATCCCATCTAACGGAATCATAAGCTTTCTCAAAATCTATCTTAAAAATGAAAGATTGCTTTTTCTTCACTTTACACCATTGAAGCACCTCGTTAAGAATAAAAGGACCATCAAGAATTTGTCTTTCTGCCACAAAAGCTGATTGAACCTCACTAACAATATCACTCAAGACCATGACAAGACGATTTTCCAAAATTTTGGCAATGATTTTATATAAGCACCCAATAAGACTAATCGGTCTAAATTCGTTAACCATCTTAGCTTCCGGAATTTTCAGAATCAACGCAATAAAGGATGCATTACATCCTTTTGGAAATATCCCAGAAACAAAAAAGTGATTAACCGCCTTTACCACATCCTTTCCAACTAAATCCCAAAACCGTCTAAGAAAACCAAACGTGAACCCATCCGGCCCCGGAGATTTATCAATCCCACAATCCCAAACCGCTCTTTTAACCTCTTTAATAGAAACATCAGCTTCCAAATCAATTTTTTGCAGTGAAGTTAATTGGCGCGGGAATACCATATCTAAAAGGGGACGAACATTAGATGGTCTATCAAAACGACATTTGAAATGCGTAACAAATTCCTTTTTAATCAAAACTGGATTGTCAATCCACATTCCATCCTTCAAAATACCACGAATAGCAAGTTGATGACGTTTCTTATTAAGAATCCCATGATAATATTTCGAGTTCTCGTCGCCTTCAATCGCCCATTTAATCTTAGCTTTTTGAGCCGCCTCCATAGAATCCAATTTATCCAACTCTTGAATATTTTTAATTAACTCCATTCTTTTGTTCAAGGTATCTTCCATGGCATTCCCATTATCAATAATCTTATCCAAGTCATTAAGCTCTGTTTTATAACCATTTTTTTTTCGCATGCTGCTGCCCCTCAATCCATTCCATTCTTGAATTCGCTTTTTAAGAAACTTCAATTGATACATTAATTTCAACATGGGGTTTTCTTCCCCTACTGGAAAATCACTCCAAGCTTTTGTAACAATTTCAACAAACCCGTCAATCTCAAACCAATAATGGAACAACCTAAACGGAATAGGACCATAATCATAAGAAAACTCACGTAACATGATGGGTCTATGATCCGAGAGATATCTATCCAACGTAATCGCAGAAAAATTAGGATTCTTATTCAACAATCCTTCCGACATAAGAAACCTATCAAGCTTACTCATCTTCGTAGCAGATTTGTGACACCAAGTGAACGCACAACCTCCAAGAGAAATCTCTTTTAGATTTGCCTTCGAAATAAACCTATTGAAAGCCTCCGCACCTTGAACATGAAAAACCGAACCATATCTTTCGTTCTTATCCCGAACCTCATTAAAATCCCCCATAACAATCACCTCACCATTCCAATTAGTAATCACATGACCCAAGTAGTCCCAAAGCATTTTCTTTTCGGAAAATTCTTGAGGAGCATAAACTGAAATAATCAAAAGATTTATACCGCTACATACCCATTTCCCTCTTATCATGACAAAATAATCCGAAACCGTCGAATTAAATTTCTGGAACGACGATTTCTCCCACACACATAAAATACCACCCGAAGACCCCACCGAAGGACTAACAACAAAATCAAATGCCAAATTTCCCCAACATCTCTTTACATCAAACAAATCAATAGACTCCATTTTAGTTTCTTGTAAAGTAAGAAAATTTACCTTATTAGAAACACAAATCTCCTTTACCCAATCTTTTTTAGCCTTAGGGTTAAGGCCTTGGATATTAAGCGATACCATATTCATCGAAAAACATCTTCCACTCCTTGTATTTCAATTATCTCCTCAATATTTTTCATACAACCTTTCATATTATACCCCATAGTCTGCCCCACCTTGATTAGTTCCTCCATAACAGTTAATAACGAACCTCCATTACGCGGAATTTCAGCCTTTTTAAACTCACCTGATCCCACAGAAGCACGACCTGAATCATCATCAGAAGCATCACCTTTTTTTGGCCCCGAATTAGGTATACCAGACACATGTATTTCTCCCCCCAGTACATTACTTTCATCCTTCCTCATTTCATCCCTAATCTGCCCATCTTCTATATCCTCACTCGGGGTAAACCCAGGTGGAAATTTTAAGCTATCTGTATTATTCGTTGTCTCAGTATCCTTCTTTCTGTTGAGTAAAGGATATAAATCAAACGGATCATATGAATTTTTATCATTAGAATCACATATCCCCTCATCTGCTACATTTTGAACATCCTCCTTCTCCAACATCGTATCCGGAACTATACTAACATCATTTTCCCCTTGCATCTCCAACTCGCTGTCATCGAACTTTTCCTTAATGACACCTACAGATTGATCATCTACAGAGTCTTCAGAATCACTATTTTCCTCACATTGATCATCAAAATCCGGAACCCATCCTGTGACCTCTTTGGCTCTCACCCAAAACCCCTTACCTTTATAAATAATTTTGAAAGACTCAAAAATATTCAACGTTACAGAAGTAAGAATACATAATCTCTTACTATGGAGAAAACCTGTATCCGCATTCTCCATGTAAATCATAGAACCCCATTTTGCCGCAATCTTCTTAAAAGTATTATCCGACCAAATCTTTAAAGGGACACCTTCTATATCCACCCACATTATTCTCTCATCTAGAACGAAATCAGTAGACGCTTGATTGATTTGAGAGAACCATGACACAGCTCCCACACATGACAAAAATTTAGCTTTAGTGTCTTCCGAATTAAAACCAATCATTACCCAAAGTCCTCCCAAATACCTCAACTCAATATCTTTGAATCCCTCACTACCCAAAACCACCTTTAAATTCGACAACACACTAAACTCTTTCACTTTCCCAGCTAATCCTAAGGAATATTCCTGCTTGTTAATGCATGTATCATCCAAAACTAACACAGGATTAGAGTCAGAATGATCTTTCTCAGAGGTGTTCCCTTTTACAACATAAGCATAAGAATTAGTATCAACCCTCTTTCCATTGTTATTATTGTCCACAGGAGATTTAACACTTGACTCCCCACCACGATTAAAATGTATACCCTTAGAGGAACCAGCAGATCTATGAAACCTAGCCACGTTCGCTTGTAAATGATGATTCCCCATCCACACCGTGCATAAGTTACTAACCAAACGCTCCACATCAAAAAATTTTATAAAACGAACAAAACCAAATCTCTTACCCGCCTTATTTCTTTTAACAGGGATAAATGCATCCACCACATATCCATATTGTTTACATGCATTCCATAGATCCTTAGCCCTCGCATTCTCCGGAAAATTAGTCACAAAAATCGACGTCGAAATCTTCAGAACGTCGTCCTCCTTGGATCTCATCACCATGTTACGCCAAAATAAAAGGAAAACAATAAAATAAAAAAGGGATCTGAACCGATACCAAACTAAAATATAAATGAGTGAATTGAATTGATATATGAAAAGGATTTTTGGATTGAAGGGAGATCAGTTTATTGAATTGATTTATGGGGAAAAAAAAATATTTAGGGATTAAAGATGACGAGATCCAGGAAGAGGATGATCGCCATAAGGTGACTCTTCCAACGAGATTGGGGCACTGAAATTAAGTGTGTTTAAACATTTATACCCTCACAGTGTCCCTTACATTTCACTCATGTGAGAGTATAAATGTTCAAATACATTAAATTAGAGTATCCTGATCAATTTGGAAAATGTGCGAATCATCTTCCCATTTGTTTGGTGATAAGTTTGATGATATGCTAAACGATGATTTAAAGATGATGGGTTTGATAACAATAAGCCTAAAGTAAATTCATGCGGTAAAAATACAACTGTCATGGTAAAGATAAAAACATTAATAATAATTTGAATACAGGAGAAAAAAGAGTAAAGATAAAAGTAAATGAGAGAGTGTAAATAAATATGTGCGTCTGTGACGGATAGACCCAGGTGATACCCACTGCCACTTCCCCCCATTATAAATACCCCCACCCCTTGTTTTCCCAAATACCATTTCACATCTCACAGCCCAGTCCCACCGGTAAAAGATGACGTCACACTTCAACATCAACAGCCCCACCACCACCACCTCACTTCCCCTACCTAGACGAAAAATGGAAACTTTCCAAAAAAGAATCCATCTCAAGAAGCCGCTCTTCCACGTCATCATTCATCCGCAACCCTTCCACTCACCGCCGATGTGCTTTTACTAGAAAATGTGCTCGGTTGGTTAAAGAACAAAGGGCCAGATTCTATATCATGAGAAGATGTGTCACTATGTTGGTCTGTTGGCGTGATTACGGCGATTCTTAAAGAACAAAACAAAACATCTTGGTACTTTTTTAAGGATGTTTTTAAGGATGTTTTTAAGGATGATCCAAGTTTTGTAACAACCCATCTTACATCGGTGCTAATAAGTCCATTGGTTTGGGCTTTGAGTCTTGAAAATTGTACATAATTTTGGTATATAGATTTTTTTTTTTTATTTATTTTTTGATGGTGTAATTGATTCACAGATTGAAATGAGAAACAATGAACCAAGATTAGTTATTTTTAGCTATATTTAATTTTGTGCTTTTTTATTGTTGTTTGAGCTATTTATTGAATTGAAGTGATGGGATTTAGAGAGAGAGTTGAAGATGTATGTGTTTTTAATTAGTGTGTGAGAGAGAAAGGTAAAGAGATTCCATTCAACAAATGCAGGTGCAGAAGCACTGTGATCCAGTGTGCTTGCCTGACACAACATTTTTTTATAAAATTTATTTTATAAAAATCTTATTTTATAAACTTTTCTATGAATTTGGAAGTGTTTAACTTTTAAGAGTTTACGGAATAGTTGGAGAAGTGCGAAATAGATTCCGTTTTTCTCCCTTTTACCGTTTTCCACTTTTTCTCCCCCAAATTTAATTCTGTAAAATTTACTTTATTTTTACTACTAAAAAATAAAACTTTCAAATCTTTTTAAGTTTTTAACCTGTAAAAATGTATATTGAAAGGTACCAAAAAAAATGTGGTGTTAGTAAGGGCATTCTAGTGTTTCTTATTGAGATATTTTTGTTTTGGATTTTGTGAAGTAAATAATAGTACTTTTTTTTAGAACAGCAATTTTATTCAACAAAACTAGCAAGGAGCTAGATTTACACTACTACAAGATACGGGTTTTTAAGCCAATCATTCCATTTGAATGAGGCTTTACATCTAAACTTGCACCAATAAAAAGAAAAAGAAACGATATTATCAAAGATCGATGCCTGTGTGGGAGCCTCTTTCTCAAACAGGAGCTTGTTACGGAAAGTCCATATCGACCACCACAAGCCATAAAAGACACCTTCAAACACCGCTTTGAGGTTGGCCTGAATCCGAAGAGAAACCATCCAGGTGCGCCATTCCTCGTAAGTAGTAACATCAGCATGATCCACGTTCCACCAAGAAGAAATTTTCCGAGCAATCTGCCTAACCAAGCTGCATTGGAAAAATAGATGACTGGTAGATTCCACCCCACCGTTACAAATAGGACAAGCAATTGAATCAATCTCGATGCCACGACGAGAAATATTAAATCTCGTAGGCAATGCGTCAATTTTGATTTTCCAAGCAATAATATTCACCTTAATTGGCACGGATTTAACCCACCTTGTCAACGAGTTAATACCTGGGAAACGTTTCTCATCAATCACTTTCCGGATAGAAGCCACCGAGAACTCCCCAGAATTTTCCAACGACCAAATGTGTCTATCAGCAATAGGCGTAAGATTAGCCGCACTAATCAACTCACAAAGATCACCAAGTTGCGATTCTTCAACCCCACTTCGTGCTTTCCGACGAAAAGAATTATCTATACTGGAGTCGTTCAATTTCATTCTAACCGTGGAATTTTTGAATATCTCTAACGCATATATACGCGGAAACAAATCCTTAAGAACAGCACCTTCGCACCATTTGTCTTCCCAAAACAACGTGGTGTCATATCTTGGATGCCAAATTAAATAATCCTTTTAGCTTAAAATATACAATAATTTGAAGTGAGTCAAGTGTTAGCTAAGTTGGTTTGTTATCAGATACTCTTTCGACTTGGTATAAACGTCTAACGGTAGTAGTCTAAATAAATAACTGGTGGCGTATCATCATAAATAATTTACTTTGTGTAATTACTTATATGAATAACATATTTTTTCAAAATATTGTCTAAACCGTTGATGCATCAACAAAAATTTTCAATTTTTACACGACAGTTAAAATTCAAGAAGTAAATTACTCATAATCGAACCATTGGGCATTGACTCATTGGGTATGACTCCTCACCGCAAAAGCTCGGTAAGAAGTATTTTTAAAGAAACAGGTCATGAGTTCAAAACCTACTCCTAGCTACAGTTCACGCGAACGAGCGATCATTGCATGGGATTGTAAGACTTTAGGAGACGGTTAGTTGACACTCAAAGGGGGTGCACCGGGTCTATGTTTTTCCGACGATGCAAACCTTTTAAAAACTACTTATAATCGAATGCCGGGATGATCATGTTATTCACTTATGGACTTTTTACTAAAAATGAATAAATTATGTGAACAAACCTATAAGAAAGTTGTCAGAATTTTGATATAAATATGATAATTTATTACTAACAGGATAAATTAATGAGAAATTAGACGTAATCAGCATTACTGCAGGAGGAATTAAATTAGAGGTAATCCAAGTAAACAAAGGACCACATTAACGGTTGGCAACTTGGAGGGTAACTCGTAACGGGATATCTTTGACTTAAAAATGGACCACTTTGACCTTTGAAGGGTTTTTTACCCAACGGGTAATTTCATTTTACCCCCTTTATCTTATACGAAAGTTGTTACGGGTAATTCAGATTCTACGGTTCATATTGCACCTTTCTTCCTCTTATGTTTACTTTCTTAACGCTTTTGGTAAAAACAAGCTTGTCTTTTTCTCTAACAATTTTCATCTTTACGTTATTTGGGGCAACAACTTGTTGCATTTTTGTTTTTCACATTGTTTTCTGTTCTCAAAAGTTAATTACTACGTATCATTTTCTTTTTGAACTTTACTCATAGATTTCCGTATTATCATGGTTTTGGAAATAAATTGAATGTTACCTCTAAAATAAGTAACAATTGGGGGAAACTATGATTATGTATATGTATCGTTTACAAAAATTCATGCGGAAAAAAAAGTAACGTACTAGTATAAGTTTTCTGACTCATAATGTAGCTTTTAAGATCGATCCCTTTTTGTATGGTTGCGAATTAACATTAGAGAGCGTAAATATGTAATTTTGTCGATATAAGAGTATATGAGACCGGGTGTAATAAAGACCATCAGGCTAGCTTTCTCTTTTTTAATGTGCTTCATAACCAGCTTTGTGTAATAAAGCGACCCACACCACAAAAATCATATCCCACAAAACTACATTTTTATTAAATACTCACACACACACAAATGAACACACAAGTCGGTCTTATACACGACCCACTTCTCCTTTTCTTGCATATGCGACCAAGTCGTGTACCACAAGTGTAATAGAGGCGACCGAATCGGGTTTGGGAGACCGACCGGGGCAAGGCCTCCTATTACATCCAACCTGAGCTTACGGGCAACAAAGAGATTATTCGTACCCGCATTTCTAATTGTAATATTTCTATTATATTTCTGATATTATACTCCTATAGCCGATCCCGTTGCATAATTAACCGAAAAAACTGTAAACCGTTCCAACCTTTCTGTAATGGCATTTTGATCTATAATGCTAAAACAAAAGGACCCAACGTGGATAGCAGTGAATATAGTGGGGTCTAAATGTAATTACTATTTGTCCTTGTGTATAAATGAATTATTGTACAAAGGGGTTTTTTTTCTTCCAGCTGGGATTGTTACAGTTTTGGAGGAGTTGGAGTGGATCTGACCTTTTGTTGCTGATAACCACAAAATATTTTGGAAACGAAAATAGTACACATTTTATATTGTTGTTTTCAAATATATCACGGATCAGAATGTTTCTTTAAGTTAAGTTACTAATCTAATCCCTCGGGTTTATGTTTAACTCGAAATCGACGACTTTAGATATCATCAAAGTTTTAAATCGGCTTAAAAACTATGACTTATGACTTATATATTTTCATAGGTATTGGCAAAAAAACTGTGATCGTGTACAACTGAGGGTGTCGACTGACTCTTCTTGAAAGAACAAAACCGAGCCATCTCTTTAACCTTTCAATATAAGTAGGAATTGAAACAAATTTTGATTTTCTCAAATAAGCTAATTTTGACGGGTCAACCAGAGTATTTTCACTAGGTGAATAGTAACGCAAAACCCCTTTGGAAATAGACTAAGTACTAACGTCTCTACATATTAACTAAAACCTTGAAACAATTTTGTTCATTTATATTCTTGGGCAAGCATAAAGAGAGTTACGGTGTTTACATTTGTTGGTTACTAATTGTATGCTTTTGTTGACATTTTGTTTGCTTTAGGAACAAATTTCCAGAGTCAAATGATAAGGGGATCTAAGGATCATAATCATGATTATTAGATTTGATAAGATCAAAAGTGACCCCATAGTAGAATGCCAAGGGAAAGAAGTCCAATCATAGTTCATGATTAAGTGGATACAATAGGCATGCTTTGTAACACTAACAACCCTTTTTCAACATAAAGTGAAAGCATGCCATTGTAATCCTTGGTGTTTATTTGTAATGTAGTACGAGTAATAAAAAATGTGACTCACGGATTAATTACTTAAATTGTCCTTGGATATATATCAGGATTTTACAATTTGTTGTTTTTACAACTTAAGCTTGATAGTTTGCCTACAAGTATACAATTTGTTGTTTTTACAACTTAAGCTTGATAGTTTACAACAAATAATTTTTAATGTATCATTTGAGTACGTAACTAGAAGTGTGTCTTACTCTTTGTAACAAACTTTTAGCTTTGTTCTCATGAGGTGAGTTATTTTAGAAACTAAGTTTTTGTTGCAAGCTAAGGGACAAATCCCCACCATCCATCTAGTTTGATCTAATGGTGGGGATTAATCTAAGATTTAATAGGGCAACCTAAGTCCATGTTTTTTTTTCTTGTCTTTTTGTCTTTTTTATTTATTCAATTTTTTTTCCTTTTCTTTTTTGTATTTTTTTTTAATTAATGTTTTTTCTTTAATTCACGTTTTTTTCCGCTCTTTTTTAATTCGTTTTTTTTTCTTTTTTTCTATTTTTTTACGGTTTTTTACGTTTTTATACGTTTTTCATATATATTTGTCGGTTTTTTTTACGTTTCATTCGTTTTCGTCANACCATACAAATAATCCCACATCAGTTAAAGTTAACAATCTCATTACATTTCACGACGCTATCACATCTTAACAAACGCCTAAACAACAAATCAGACCACTAACTAACGCAAACTAAACAAACGACGATACTAAAACTATTCTGAACAAGTGATACTAAAACACCATTGTGTGTTTGAATATCACAAGTGATTTTCAACAAATGTTTTGTAACATGAAAATCGCAAGTAATATTCTGAATATCACAAGTGATATTCTGAATATCACAAGTGATTTTCAACAAATGTTTTGTAACATGAAAATCGCAAGTGATATTCTGAATATCACAAGTGATATTCAAGAAATGTTTTTTACATGAAAATCGCAAGTGATATTCTGAATATCACAAGTGATATTCAGAAAATCATTTGTGATATTCTGAATATCACAAGTGATATTCAAAAAATCACTTGTGATATTCTGAATATCACAAGTGATATTCCGAAAATCACAAGTGATATTCAGAATATCACAAGTGATTTCACATTTTTTTAATCCATGTTTTTTTTACTTTCTAACGTTTTTGTCCGTATTCATGCATTTTCGTCCATTTTTATACGTTTCTGAATACCACAATTGATATTCTTAATATCACAAGTGATATTATGTCATATTCTGAATATCACTTGTGATATTAAGAATGTCAATTGTGATATTTAGAAACGCATGAAAACATACAAAAACAAATGAATACGTATGAAAGCGTAAAAACACGTTTGAAAACGGATGAAAACGTATAAAAATGAACGAAAACAAAAGAAAACAAATGAAAATGGAGGAAAACGTATGAAAACGAACGAAACCTTTGAAAACGTGTAAAAACTGCCGAAAATGTATGAAAATGGATGAAAACATCTAAAAACAGACAACAATGTATAAAAACGAAAGAAAACATATGAAAACGAACAAAAACGTATATTAACGTATGAAAACAAAGAAAAACAGACGAAAACGTATAAAAATAGACGAAAACGTATAAAAAAACTGACGAAAACAGGCAAAAACGTCTGAAAAGAGACGAAAACGTAAAAAAATGGATGAAAACGTATGAAAACGGACGAAAACGTGTATAAACGTATAAAAACGGGCGAAAATGGACGAATATGGAAAAAAAATATGAATTTTAAAAAAATACACATGAATTTTAAAAAAATACACATGAATTTTAAAAAAAACGTGTGAAAACGGACAGAAACGGGCGAAAACGAACGAAACGGACGAAAACGTAAGAAAGTGAAAAAATATGAATTTTAAAAAAATACACATGAATTTTAAAAAAAACGTGATTTTTTTAAAGGTAAAAAAAATGAATAAAAAATGTTCATTAAAAAAAACAATACAAGTACGAAACGAAAAAATAAAAAATAAAAATAATAATAATAATAAAAAAAAAAAAAAAAAAAAAAAACGGGAAAAGAAAGTGAACAAAAAAGGAAAAAAAAAAAAAAGAGAAAAAGAAAAAATGAAGGGAGAAAAAAAGGGGGGAAAGAGAAAAAAAAAAAATAAAATGAATCAATAAGTAAGATAAAAGGATAAGAAAAAAACATGGACTTAGGTTTATGCATTAAATCTTAGATTAATCCCCACCATTAGATCAAACTAGATGGATGGTGGGGATTTATCCCTCAGTTTGTAGCAAAAAACTGGTTTGCAAAATAACTTTTCTCTTGTTCTCATATACATTTCATGCATCTTGTCCATGTTATTCTTTACCTTTTTAAGCTTCCACTTAATTATCGTATCTATGCGCAAATTGGTAATGATTTTACTTTTTTTTAAGTCTAGACTAACAACTTTTTAGTTCAAGCGAAATAGTCCAACCACCTGGAACCAACCACCATCAAAACCGAATAGGACTTGCTAGCTAGAGTTTCGACTTGGTTGCTTATGATCTTGAGCTGGTTTATGTGATTTCGTTGCTTTCGTGGTGGTTGACATGGTCGTGTTGGATGTGTTAGACTACATAAATCCTCATTATTATTTTGTCTGCATTCGAGTCCATTATATCATTTGATTGCCAAGTAAAAATTCGAATAAGGAAACAAAGGACGAGCGACTCAAAACCTCTTAAATCAATCGACACCGATTAATAAAATATGAATGAGATTAAGAAACGATTGTAGCAACTATAAAACCTGATTTTTTTTATTTTTTATTTTTTATTTATTTATTTATTTTTTTTGGGATTGGTGTTTTATTGAGGTGGGGGTTAGGGCTTGACGGGGTGGTTTAGGGGATGCGGCTCAACGTAGTCATCTATTTCTGAGGGTCAGGCCCGCTCCGATACGATGTTGGACTACATAATTCCCCGTAGTTATCACTTTATTATTAACCATTATTTATAATGGTAAAACCATAGATACCCTAAACCCATAGACCGGGCTTAGGTCTAATCCTCTAATAGGATGATGGTTGAAAAGTGTTAAGCGAAGAGGAAGACGTTGTTGGGTAGCGAGATGGCTGACGAGGTTGGTGGTTTAAATTGGCTAAGCGTGGTGATCGAAACTTGATGAAACAAACATGAAAATAAAGACAATGGTTGAAGATGAAGCGAGTGAAATGACTTATGTACCTATCACATGTCAACAACAATAACCAATGTTTTAAAAACCGGATCTCAAATCGACCCGGTTAAATCACCGGGTCACTAGGTCACCCAGCTTAACTGGTGGGTTAACCAGATTTTTTATTTATGTAGATTGAAATATTTCACCTTTAATATTTAATACTAAACATACATAAAACCTAAAACTGTAACACCAATTACATAATAGGTTTATAAAACATATATTATGCAATACCAACACATACAATTAATCAAGAATGCAAGTTTTAAACTTAAAAACGATATCACCCATCACCATTATCAATTCAAACTTGTCATGTACATTTTCATAAATTAAATTAAAAGAAAAAATATCAAGCACGGCCGAATTTGGTAAACCGGATTGACTTGGGTCAAATGAAACCCGCGGTCAAAACTCGGTTTTCAAGCCCCGAAGAATTGATTCATCTTAGCCCGTTTTCAGCCAAAAATGTTTCAACCAGCCGGGACGAACTGGGTTTCACTTATGTCAATAACTAGAAATTTGTTAAGAAAACGTGAGGCTATTTGAATCAAAGTCCTCAAATAATACATTGAAAATTTTTCGTTGTTTTTTAGTAGTTTGTACTCATTTTTTCTTTAATCAAGATACATTTTAGTGCCTTAAAGTTATCTTCCAATTGGAAAGATTAAAGATGACGAGACTATATTTAGGACTCATGTCGATGCATATAGCACTTCTTTAAATAGTTAGTCAGCTCCTTTAGTGGTTTCTTGACCACTTTCCAATCATTCATAATTTTATACTATTATCCAATATCTTTGATTTGTAATCATGCTTTTCAATTTTGATTGTACTATACTTCTATATTTAAATGAAAATTGACAAGAAATTTGATATGAGATATGACCGGACGTTTATCATCTTATGCATGTTTTGTCAATGATTGTTTTGTTTTTGTTAACGGCTAAGACTATAGCGAGGGGAGATGATTTGCACACTTTATAATTTGATTAGGACACTCACTGTACAAGTATACAAAGCACACTGTAAGTACTGGACAACTATGTTATGCATAAAATAGAGTGTCCAAATCAAAACCTTGAGTGTGCAAATCAATTCTCGATAGGGAGTGATCACACTCTCTCACCTTCCATATTAGCACCACATCAGCTTTTTCTCTTTTTTCACTTTCTATCACTCCCTCTCACCTTTCACTCGTAGTGGTCACACCACGCTTCATCTTTCATTAAAATATATATTTTATACAATTGTACTTCCTTAAGTCTCTACACACACTCACAAACCAAATAAAAAACAAAAAACATACAAGAAGATTACACGAGAACCAGGAGGTAAACCTGTCACCTCTATTTCTTCCTCTTACCCGTGACATTTGTGGGATTGGGGTGGCTCATGAGGATGAGACTCACGAGTGGGCTCTCAACCACCACTCCCTCTGGCCTAAAGGTAAACCATTCTTAAAAATGTTATTATAAATTTATAACATTACTGCACGTGTAAAAAGTGTTTTGATTTTAGAATTACTGCACGTGTAAAAAGTGTTTTGATTTTAGAATTACTGCACTTTTATTCAGTGTTGCCAAAAAATAAAGGCTAACAAGGTCGATTAATCACCGTCTAAGCGTTACTGGGCCACCTACCTTTCCGACTGTGTAAATCGGTCCAACAAATGGTCAACGACGGTCAACGATTGTCGACGGTGGTCAAACTTTTCAGAAACTTGCAAATCTTTCCGGAATTACCCAAGACTCGCCTTAAACTAGTTTTAGTTACTTATAGTCGTTGTTTATATCTATTACAAGATGTCTTTTAATGAAAATCTTGACGAAAATACTCAAAATTCATCGAAAATACCCAAAACATACCGAAAATGTCGATCCAATTAATCACCAATTAATCAACCCTAGTACAAGCTATAATAGGGTCGATTGCCCAACTACCGATTCACGATTTTTACAACCTTGCCTTTATCAAACAAAAGAACTAAGTTTTTCAGGATAAATACATTTGCTAAATCATATTTGATGATAACTATACGCGATGCACACCGTCCCAACTCGCAATGCACTGAGCCTCATGAAACCTCTCTATGGAAGGGTCCGTATAAATCCCCGGTAACAATACTAGTACTGCTCTATGGAAGGGTCCGTATAAATCCCCGGTAACAATACTAGTACCGATAATGTTTAATATATCGCATAGTTTTGAGACAATAGTCGTGTCACATGGTTACGCTGTTCTCTCGATTTTTAGCGTTCAAAAACAAAAATGGAGCCCACCTTAGGTCATACGTCATTTCATCAATCCCCAAGACTTGTGAATAAGATACTTCATTTGCTTCCATGCTTTTGAACTTTAGTATTAACATCCAAAGTTTACTTTGATAAAGTGATGAACCGTTGTACTTCAGGACATGTACAGTAACATTTTAATTTAAAACAGCATATAACTTAATGTTTAATAACTAGATTAACTATGGAAGTAATAGTTTATCTTTGTTACTAAAGATGTCTATATGGTTAAGTTTGTTCTTTGGATACTACGAGTAATTTTTTTCTGGACGAAGGTTCTTTAGATACCTCGAACGTTAGTTATATGGTTACATAGTATCTAATAAAATGGACTACTGTATCAACATCTTGTTGGTGACATAAAAAGGAGACACTTCTTCACAACAAATAAATTACTGTCACGTCAATATAAATATAAAATTAGTTATACTTTTAGGTCCCTTAGTCATTTTTTCAAATGTTATTGTAAACAAATTATCATGTTTTAACCAAAAATTAGCATAACCATATATAATCAATCAGTTATAAATAGTCCACACACATGAATATAAAAGAGAAAACTTTGAAGAAGCCCGCATATATGTGATTGTGTTATCTTTTCCCATATATGTTGCGTATTTGATTATTATCTTTAAGCTCAATTTGATTTCGATTTCTATTTAACAAACATATTTTATAGGAATATGCTTGAATATGAAGATACGCATTTGAGGATATGATATTTTGGAACTAATTTGGATAAAATGTGTTGGGAGATATTGTTCATTTGTCCTTTAAGCACTTATAATGTTAGTACCATTGGTTAGTCACATGTCCTTGTCTTAAGTTGGTCCATCTTCAACTTCTTTATTATGTTTATGCCTTGAGAAAAAGTGGTTATAAAATGCATAAAGTTGAATTCCATGATAACTTAAGTGATTAATAAGCATTTCATGATGGGTCTCACTTGATTTGTCTATATTTATTTAGACACTATCAGCCGCGCATGGATATTATACCATAGCATTACATGTAGTGCTATAATGGTCCATTTATTTTTTTATCGAAGCATAATTGCGTGACCTTAATGTAGTAGTTACAGCGTATATCTGAAAAGTTTTAACTCAGCAAAACAAATAAAAAGAGTTACTGGTGACGTTTTGCTTTATCAAGGAAGATTATGTAGCTAAATGATTGTATACTTTTTTTTTAACAGTAACTTCATCCACTTTATCATAGACTTATTTTTGAACTATATTGCAATGTGTACAAGTATCATAGAATTATCGAGACAGAACCTGAAAATCTTACGGATACTGCTAGGTTACAAGCTTTTAAAATCATAGACTCTTTTCTTAACTTGTATTTAACTGTTGATTTTGATACATCAAAGGCATTCCAAAAATTAGGGCATAAACCTCACATATATGATAGAATAGAAATAGAAACATTTTTATGATGTGCAAGTAATGGTCTCGACACTTCTGGTAAATAGATAATGCGCAAAAGACAGTCTAAGAAAGTGAACAAAATCAAATTTACTTGCCAACTTTTGTACAACTTTTTAAAATGCACACAATTCGTTCATAATATGAGCTTTTGTTTCCTGTTGATATATTTATGTTTGAAGTAGGAATCTTAAAGAATAGAAATTGTCCCCATCAATAAAAACAGCATCCTATTCTTTCAAAACTGGACTTTGTTATATATCCCATGAGGCCTTATTGTTTGGGCCTCTTATCTGTACCTATATTGCATAATACTATTGAGCATGTATGTATTGGGCCTGTTAGCTGGGTCATGCATTTTAAATCGTCTTGGACTCTTGGTTATCAAAAGTTCAAAACTCAAAAGTCCCGTCACTTTGAAAAACTATAAGTTTTGATAGATATGATGAGTAAGATTATAATCAATGGCTCTCTTTTACACTGACGAAGAACATATAGCTGGGTTTTAGAGAAATTCACTATTGAGGTGGGGACTGATTCCCGTTCATGTTGCTCGAGATAGACAACTTTGAATAATTAAGGTGGAGACTGATTCATTGATGTTGTATCAGTCACTATGTACAAGTAGACCTATATTAAAGATGACTAGTTCGTGGTCTTTTATTTTGTTTTGTAAAAATGAAAATTCATCAAGCGAAGTAAAAATGCGTCACTATAACTAATTAATAGGATATCAAATATCATCAATAATCCTCGTGTAGTTGGGTTCTTGGGCATCTTCAGGTTCGATAAATATGATTCATGTTTATTTATCAACAATTTTACACTAGATGCAATGAAGGGTGAGGTTTTACCCTCACCTTCGCCCATTACGCGCCACCTTCATTGTGGCCACTCCCCTCATGTGTCACACAAGGAAAAAATAGGAGAGAGTGGTGATCACCTTCATCATTAACTTTCTTTTGTTTTTTTTTTAATGTATGTGAGTATTTTGTAAGGTATGTTTATATAAAGTGAATATTTGAAATTGAAAGTTGAGGAGAGTCGTGATGTACTGAATTATGATGTGACTCTGATATGAAAGTAAAGGAAGTGGTGACCATTGTGTCTAACTTAAAACGGCTAGCCGTATGAGACGTATTTAGAGAAATAAGTGTTATATTGCAAACCAGAAGGACTGAAACTAAGGTGTCGTTTGTTTTTTCACAATAAGCACTTTTTCCCTCTTTTCACTTCTTTCGTCTGCAGGAGGGCAGAGGTTTTTGTTTGTTTTTTTTTGCAGACATAAGTGTTTCTTTTCACTTCTTTCCTCTTCTAAATTTCAGACATTATCTTTCACTTCTTACCTCTTCTTTCACTTCTTGCCTCTTCTTTCACAAACATTACATCTCTTTCTCAATATCCGTTTTTATACGTTTTCGTCTGTTTTTTTTTACGTTCTCGTCCTTTTTTTACGTTTTCGTCGGTTTTTTTTTACGTTTTCGACCTTTTTTACGTTTTCGACCATATTTTTACGTTTTCATCCTTTTTTTACGTTTTCGCCCGTTTTAAACGTTTTTGTCCGTTTTTTACGTTTTCTCACCTTTTTTTACGTTTTCGTATGTTTTTTTACGTTTTCGTCTGTTTTTTTAAGTTTCCGCCCCTTTTTTTTACGTTGTCGCCCATTTTTTTACGTTTTCGCCCGTTTTTTTACGTTTTCGTCCGTTTTTTTACGTTTTCGCCCGTCTTTTTACGTTTTCGCCCGTTTTCATCCGTTTTTTTACGTTTTCGCCCTATTTTTACGTTGTAGCTCGTTTTTTTTAAAGTTTTCGCTCGTTTTTTTACGTTTTCGCCCGCCTTTTTACGTTTTCGCCTTTTTTTTAAGTTGTAGCTCGTTTTGTTTACGTTTTCGCCCATTTTTTTAAGTTTTCGCCCGTTTTTTACGTTTTGGTCCATTTTTTTACGTTTTCGTCTTTTTTTTACGTTTTCGCTCGTTTTTTTACGTTTTCGCCCATTTTTTACGTTTTCGTCCCTTTTTTTTACGTTTTCGCCCTTCTTTTACTTTTTGGTCCATTTTTTTACGTTTTCGTCTTTTTTTTTTTTTACGTTTTAGTCTTTTTTTTTACGTTGTCGTCTATTCTTTTACGTTTTCGTCTATTTTTTACGTTTTTGCCCTTTTCTTACGTTTTTGTAAAAAACGTACAAAATCATACGAAAACGGACAAAAACGTAAAAAAAACAGACAAAAACGTAAAAAAGCAGACGAAAATGTAAAAAAAAAAGGTCGAAAACCTAAAAAAACTGACATAAACGTAAAAAAGGTCTAAAACGTAAAAACGTAAAAAAAATCGGATGAATACGTAAAAAACAGACGAAAACGTATAAAAACAATGAAAACGTAAAAAAGCGGTCGAAAACATAAAAAACAGACGAAAATGTAAAAAAAATAGGCGAAAACTAAAAAAAAAAAAAAAACAAACATAAAAAAACGGTTGAAAACGTAAAAAAAAATGTACCAAAACGTAAAAAATGGACGAAAACGTAAAAAACATCCGAAAACGTAAAAAAACAGATGAAAACGTTAAAAAAAAGCCGAAAACGTAAAAAAACAGACGAAAACGTAAAAAAACCTGATGAATACGTAAAAAAACAGACGAATTCGTAAAAAAACAGACAAAGACGTAAAATAATAGTCGAAACGTAAAAAACGTAAAAACCGGACGAAAACGGAAAACAACTAGTGAAAAAGAAAAAGAAAAGGAAAGAAAATAGTACTTCAATAGTACAAAAAATACTAGTGAAAAAAAAGAAAGAAAGAAAGAAGTACTTCAATAGCACAACAAACAAACAGTCTTTTTCTTGTAGATGAAGAGCTTATGTGCACCTCTTCTTCTGCAGACATGGTTTGCAAATGAAGAGGTAAAAGCTCGACACCTAACTTTATGAAGGTGCTGCACGCGCGCGTGGGGGTTGGTGGGTGATAAGTTTATTCTAGTTGTTGATATTCGGGCATGAAATAAAAGAAGCGGCACATCAAAAAGTGTATTGTATTCATCATATGGCCTACGATTTTCCGGTCAAATCGTCGCTCCAATTTCTTTCTTTTTCAATCGCTTCCTGCAACAACTGGTATATATATACACACTCTCTTTTTTTGTCACTAGTTTATTATATCCAATTCACTTCTTTTATATTTCTTTATACTACTTATTTATTAAGTGATCTAGGGTTTATGTTAGGTTTTTTATATCACTCCGGGGTTTAATTATATCAACAATTTAGATGTAGATACAAGTTTGCACCGCTAAAATGATCTAGAGATTTATTATTGTTATTATTATTTACTTTTATTTTTATTATTATTATTATTTTTTTTCATATGTGTAAAAAAGAGGAGAGGAATTAATTTTTCACCAAAACATAGAAAACGCGTCCATATGATATTGTTTTCCATTCTTAAGGAAACAAGGCGGGTTTTACAAGGAAAACATAAAAATGTGTTTTGTACTTTTGTAGTTTTCCTTGTTAAAGTAGGAAATGCAAATTTTCTGTTTTTTTCTAGAGAATTTGATAGGAAACATTTGATTTGAACGCAATTTCTGTTTTCCTTGTTTTGTACAAATTTTTTGACTAAACGCACCCTACATGTTCGATTGTTTATAGTCTGCCTTATATGACATTGTCTCCATGTTTTAATGTTCAGGCCAGTGAAAATTTAGGTGCAATGGCTGAAACAATTGATTTAACTGGAGATGGAGGTGTTCTCAAGACGATTGTCAGGAGACCCAAACCTGATGCCATTGCTCCTTCTGAAAGCCTTCCTCTTGTTGACGGTAGTGCAACCAATAATCAAAACTTTATATGACCTGCTTTTCAACATTGTACCAAGCTTTAAAACTGATATGTAGATATATGTTGGCGTTAATAATTGTCTATGCACACACCGTATGTTTGTGCTCGTTGGATGTGTTATTATTCAGCATATGGGAAACGTATTGTATTGTGATTACAACTTAAGATTGTGGTTACTTATATTATTTGTTTAATTTAACAGTAATATCATGAAAATATCCAGCGCGACTATATGTTAAGATTGCTATGTCATCTATTTGTGTCGATGTTACTTTTGTATGATATCTAGGTTTGCAAAAGTTGATGCACTGTTTCTAAAACATCTTCTCCGTGACGGCACGGACACCATCCTTTTAAAGTCTTGGCATCTTTATGTTTTCAAAGATTGAGGTCTCGACTGCTGCGGTTTTTTGAACAAAATGAAACTTTTATTGCTGACCTAGCGGCAGTGATTGTTTTTTTCCTGCTGCCATTTTGTTGTCTGCATCTTGATGAACAGAATCAATATTTAGAGTTATGATATTTGCTGATATCTGTATACATGCTAGCGTGTTGCTGCAATATCTTGCTATTTTCTCTAATTGCCTTGCAGTATTGCCATATGTGGACTAAGATAACTCGAAGAGAGATCAGAAATCCAATCTACTTCTGCAAATTCTAGGCAGTGGTGTGGTTTTTACTTGAAATTTGATTGTATTCTAGTGTTTTGGTCCCCGAACCAACTGTAGTTAATCGCATGCTGGATAATACAGTAACACTAGACCTGTATTAGGTGAATCGGTTCTTATGGTTTCTGTTTTGACTGTTGCCAGTGCATTATGAAGGAACTCTGGCTGAAACAGGTGAAGTTTTCGACACTACACGTGAAGACAACACAATTTTCTCCTTTGAAATAGGCAAGGGCTCTGTCATAAAGGCTTGGGATGTTGCTCTCAGAACCATGAAGGTAGACTAATTACTACATTTTCTAGGAACCGCGGCTCCTCTTTTCTGAAGAGTTACTAACACATTTTTGATGTTTATACCAGGTTGGGGAGATTGCTAAAATAACTTGCAAGTCGGGCTATGCCTATGGCAGTGCCGGGTCTCCGCCAGAGATTCCACCAGAGTAACTACTTAATAACCTTTTTTTTTAAATCTAATCCTTTTAGGAATCAGTTTTAGTAAATTGTTACTTTGCATACTTAGCTAGGTTACAAGCTTTTAAAATCATTGACTCACTTCTTAACTTTTGATTTTGATGCATCAAAGGAATTCAAAAAACTAGGGCATTACCACACATATATGACAGAATTGAAACATTTTTATGATGTGCAAGTAATAGTCTCGACTCTCGATGCTTCTGGTAAATACATAACTCGTAAATGATAGTCTAAGAAAGTGAACAAAATCAAATTTACTTGCCAACTTTTGTACAATTTTTTAAAATGCACACAATTCATTCATAATATGAGCTTTTGTTTCCTGTTGATATATTTATGTTTGAAGTAGGAATATATAAAGAATAGAAATTGTCCCCATCAATAAAAACAGCAGCCTAATGCCCAATAGCCTATTCATTAAAGACGTGGACATGATATGTTATATATCCCGTGAGGCCTTATTGTTTGGGCTATCTATTTGTAATATTGCATATTTGCATAAGACTATTAACCATGTATTTATTGGGCCTGTTAGCTGGGTCATGCATTTTAAATCGTCTTGGATTCTTGGTTCAAAACTCAAAAGTCCCGTCACTTTTGCAAAACAGCAAAACTGTATGCCAAATCAATGAGTTTTGTTAGATGAGTAAGACCAATGGCTATATTTTACACTAGTGAAGAACATATAGTTGGGTTTTAGAGATATTCACTATTGAGGTGACAGATCCCGTTTTAAGTTGCTTGAGATAGACAACTTTGAACAATCGAGGTGGAGACTAATTCATTGATGTTGTATCGGTCACTATGTCCAAGTACACCTATATTAAAGGTGACTAGTTCGTGGTCTTTTATTTTGTTTCGTAAAAATGAAAATTCATCAAGCGAAGTAAAAGTGCACCAGCTGACTATAACTAATTAACAGGATATCAAATATCATCAATAATCGTCGTGTAGTTGGGTTCTTGGGCATCTTCAGGTTCGATAAATATGATTCATGTTTATTTATCAACAATTTTACACTAGATGCAATGAAGGGTGAGGCTTTACCCTCACCTTCGCCCATTACGCGCCACCTTCATTGTGGCCACTCCCCTCATGTGTCACACAAGGAAAAAATAGGAGAGAGTGGTGATCACCTTCATCATTAACTTTCTTTTGTTTTTTTTTAATGTATGTGAGTATTTTGTAAGGTATGTTTATATAAAGTGAATATTTGAAATTGAAAGTTGAGGAGAGTCGTGATGTACTGAATTATGATGTGACTCTGATATGAAAGTAAAGGAAGTGGTGACCATTGTGTCTAACTTAAAACGGCTAGCCGTATGAGACGTATTTAGAGAAATAAGTGTTATATTGCAAACCAGAAGGACTGAAACTAAGGTGTCGTTTGTTTTTTCACAATAAGCACTTTTT
>LBNU01022555.1:63667-126610 GCA_014162995.1 Artemisia annua
CAAAAAAAAAAAAAAAAAAAAAAAAAAAAAAAAAAAAAAAAAAAAACAAAGAAAACAAAAAAAAAAAACAAAAAAAAAAAAAAAACAAAAAAAAAAAAAATAATAAAAAAAAAAATAAAAAAAAAAAAAAAAGAAAAAAAAAAAAAAAGAAACAAAAAAAAAAAAAAAAAAAAAAAAAAAAAAAAAAAAAAAAAAAAAAAATGGTTGAAAACGTAAAAAAAAATGTACCAAAATGTAAAAAATGGACGAAAACGTAAAAAACATCCGAAAACGTAAAAAAACAGATGAAAACGTAAAAAAAAGCCGAAAACGTAAAAAAACAGACGAAAACGTAAAAAAACCTGATGAATACGTAAAAAAACAGACGAATTCGTAAAAAAACAGACAAAGACGTAAAATAATAGTCGAAAACGTAAAAAACGTAAAAACCGGACGAAAACGGAAAACAACTAGTGAAAAAGAAAAAGAAAAGGAAAGAAAATAGTACTTCAATAGTACAAAAAATACTAGTGAAAAAAAAGAAAGAAAGAAAGAAGTACTTCAATAGCACAACAAACAAACAGTCTTTTTCTTGTAGATGAAGAGCTTATGTGCACCTCTTCTTCTGCAGACATGGTTTGCAAATGAAGAGGTAAAAGCTCGACACCTAACTTTATGAAGGTGCTGCACGCGCGCGTGGGGGTTGGTGGTGATAAGTTTATTCTAGTTGTTGATATTCGGGCATGAAATAAAAGAAGCGGCACATCAAAAAGTGTGTTGTGTATTCATCATATGGCCTACGATTTTCCGGTCAAATCGTCGCTCCAATTTCTTTCTTTTTCAATCGCTTCCTGCAACAACTGGTATATATATACACTCTCTTTTTTTGTCACTAGTTTATTATATCCAATTCACTTCTTTTATATTTCTTTATACTACTTATTTATTAAGTGATCTAGGGTTTATGTTAGGTTTTTTGATTCACTATGGGATTTAATTATATCAACAATTTAGATTTAGATACAAGTTTCTCAAGTATGCTTTATGTTTCATAAGCTCATTTTTTGTCGCTTATTTTAATACTTTTCGGCTTATATAAGTTTATTATGGGTTATATAAGCCGAAACAAACACCCCCTAAACAAATAAAAAAAAATATGTTACTGTACATGTTTATAGTCTGCCTTATATGACAATTTTTGTTTATGTTCAGGCCAGTGAAAATTTAGGTGCATAATGGCTGAAACAATTGATTTAACTGGAGATGGAGGTGTTCTTAAGACGATTGTCAGGAGACCCAAACCTGATGCCGTTGCTCCTTCTGAAAGCCTTCCTCTTGTTGATGGTAGTCTAACCAATACTCAACACTTTATATTACCTGCTTTCAACATTGTACCACGCTTTAAAACTGATATGTAGATATATGTTGGCGTTAATAATTGTCTACGCACACACCGTGTGTTTGTGCTCGTTGGATGTGTTATTATTCAGCATATGGGAAACGTATAGTATTGTGATTAGAACTTAAGATTGTGGTCACTTATCATGAAAATATGCAGCCCAACTATATGTTAAGTTGCTATGTCATCTATTTGTGTCGATGTTACTTTTGTATGATATCTATGTTTGCAAAACTTGATGCGCTGTTTCTAAAACATCTTCTCCGTGACAGCACGGACACCATCCTTTTAAAGTCTTGAAATCTTTATGTTTTCATAGATTGAGGTCTTGACCGCTGCGGTATTATGAACAAAATGAAACTTTTATTTCTGACCTAGCGGCAGTTATTGTTTTTTTTCCTGCTGCCATTTAGTTGTCTGCATCATGATGAACAGAATCAATATTTAGAGTTATGATATTTGCTGATATCTGTATATACATGCTAGCGTGTTGCTGCAATATCTTGCTAAGTGGACTAAGATAACTCGAAGAGAGATCAGAAATCCAA
This sequence comes from Artemisia annua, assembly GCA_014162995.1. NCBI lineage: Eukaryota > Viridiplantae > Streptophyta > Magnoliopsida > Asterales > Asteraceae > Artemisia > Artemisia annua. The sequence continues at coordinate 65,594 of LBNU01022555.1, forward strand.
TGTACTTCTGCAAATTCTAGGCAGTGGTGTGGTTTTTACCTGAAATCTGATTGTATTCTAGTGTTTTGGTCCCCGAACCAACTGTAGTTAATCGCATGCTGGATAACATAGTAACACTAGACCTGTATTAGGTGAATCGGTTCTTATGGTTTCTGTTTTGACTNTGTTGCTGCAATATCTTGCTAAGTGGACTAAGATAACTCGAAGAGAGATCAGAAATCCAATGTACTTCTGCAAATTCTAGGCAGTGGTGTGGTTTTTACCTGAAATCTGATTGTATTCTAGTGTTTTGGTCCCCGAACCAACTGTAGTTAATCGCATGCTGGATAACATAGTAACACTAGACCTGTATTAGGTGAATCGGTTCTTATGGTTTCTGTTTTGACTGTTGGCAGTGCATTATGAAGGAACTCTGGCTGAAACAGGTGAAGTTTTCGACACTACACATGAAGACAACACAATTTTCTCCTTTGAAATAGGCAAGGGCTCTGTCATAAAGGCTTGGGATGTTGCTCTCAGAACCATGAAGGTAGACTAATTACTACATTTTCTAGGAGCCGCGGCTCCTCTTTTCTGAAGAGTTACTAACACATTTTTGATGTTTATACCAGGTTGGGGAGATTGCTAAAATAACTTGCAAGTCGGGCTATGCCTATGGCAGTGCCGGGTCTCCGCCAGAGATTCCACCAGAGTAACTACTTAATAACCTTTTTTTAAAGTCTAATCCTTTTAGGAATCCAGTTTTAGTAAATTGTTACTTTGCATATTTCACTACGTGATTATTAATTCACATCATATTTTGCAGTGCAACTCTTATTTTTGAGGTGGAGTTGCTGGCCTGCAGACCAAGGAAAGGTTCTAGCGTGGCTAGCGCCTCAGATGAGAGGGCTAGACTAGAGTAAGATCTGGTTTTTTTCATTTTATGGTTTTTTTGTGGTCTAGTGGATACTTGCATTTAAATTGATCTCTGATCAACATCCAGTTATTCCTCTTGTTCTTAATTTTATACTTTCTTGGTACTGACATGAATAAATGTATAAATATGATTAGTGAGCTGAAGAGGCAAAGAGAATTGGCAGCCGCTCAAAAGGAAGAAGAGAAGAAGAAGCGAGAAGAAGCAAAAGCAGCAGCTGCAGCTCGTATCCAAGCCAAACTGGAGTCCAAGAAAGGCCCGGGCAAGGGAAAGGGTAAGGGAAAGTAGCTGGGTGGCATTCTTCTGGCACTAGCTTCCATCATAACTCAATCATAATTAATCTTGTTAAGCATGCATCAACTTTTAACCTTATTTCCTGTACCCTATAGACTTGACTGAAACTTCTAAACTGCAGATGCATATGATATTTAAGTCCTAGAATCTTATTTCAGTACTTGAAGATCTCAATACTCCGTTATTAGGTGCACATAGCTCACTTGCTTTTCATTTAAAGCTGGTTCATCTTCATACTTTGTTAGTTCGTAGTAGTCTAGGTGAGACAGAGAATAATGAAGTATCTATTTTTAACAAAAAATGATAACTAGACTAGCATTAACTTGAGATCTGTCAGAAAAATAAATATCTTAATACACCCCCCACAACGTACAAATAACCAATCAATCTTTTGTTCTGGGCTGAGTCAATTGCTGATTACAATCATATGATTTCAAAGCTTTTTAGTGAGCTAGAAAAATCTCACAACTTGTACAAATGGAGTTGAAATCTAGTTAAAACACAATCAAAGGTCCTTGTATCACGATTTTCATTTAAGGAACCAATATTCTCCATAGGGTATTACATCAAAACCACCACTGAATGGCGTTCAGTTTTTTCTAGCAACCCAATTCTTCGATAAAAGGGTGATTATGGTTTCTAGTTGCAGTCTTTCTTCATTCTGTTTTTTCGCCATGTCAGGCCACCTTGAGCCTTAAAACATATGATAGAGATATTGGATGGTTACATACTAATACATAAGGACGTTGGTTTTCACTAGGATAGATTATAATCTACTTATCTATAGCCATTTGTTTACACTCATAACAAGTTTAGGAGATCAGCTCTTAATATGCATATACCCAATGACCCTAGCTTTCTGATGCATGTAACTGTTTCAAATTTGTTCATTGTGTTAAACATTAATAATTCTCGGGTCATTTTCACAAATCGGCCAACATTTCAACAATGCCAAAAGCTAGATAGGTTGAATGTGTCAAACCGTAAGCTAATCATCAATCATTCCTCTGTTCTCGTGCCATGCTGATCCAATTGTGAACTTACAAACTGGGCAGATTTCGTGTTGCCATTTAGGTCTGCTTGAAACTGTAACAAGCCGCACACATATAGATTCAAGCAATTACTATACAATTCTTTAAAAAATTAAGTATGGGAGAACTCGAAATGAATCCTAGCCAATCAAACGGAAGAATCGGTCAAAAGTATGCGATCAATATGACAGTCTTTGATGCAAGCATGGCAAGCTACCGACAATTGTGCCTACCTAATACTACAAGCAAAGTCATCTTCCGAGTTTTTACCATCAACAGTTCTCTGTCTGTGCTACAGATAATGGAAATGCAAGTTCTTGAAATTTCATTTTGTAAGGATGAAACAAGGCTTATGCTGAAGTTGAGTGTTTATCAAACGTGTAGCATGTTGACAAAATATAGGAAAGAAAATATAATTCCTGTGGCTGAAGATGAACCTAGTTCCCTATCTTAGCTGCCTCTGTCATTAAAACTGGTACCATTCACAATTTGGGAAATTTCACAACAGAATGTGGGCAGTGACTTTTGGGAGACCAATTTTAGGTAAGTCTTTGGATATAGGTGATCACTTATAGGCAGATCCTATTAAATTATTTCCATATGATAATATACCACTTTCAGCACAACTAGAGCCGAAAAGAAGTAACAGACCATAAAGATACTGAAGTAACAACAACAAACAATTTACATTGCACGTTGGAGAATTTAATTGAAAGCGAATATGGTACAGGACCGTAAACGTTGAAACCTATAACTTAATATTGCTTGCAATTTTGTACTTCAGAATAGGGAGAGAATCCACATCTTGTACACTCATTAAGCTAGCAGTTGGAAATTTACCAGTATCCACTGCTCCTAAAGTTTCATAATAATCTTCAATAACGTAAATATTTTTAATTAAACAAAGAAACACCACTTAAAAGCTCCAAGGTGTTTCAAGTTTTCAACACATTTTTGTCATGACAGAACAAATTGAGGTTCACAATGACCCCTATCATGTGAGTAGTTTTTTATCCTACACTTTAATGCAACTTTATGCAACTTCACACAAGGTAAAGGTTCACGTGGGTTCTAACACACTGCACTTTTGTCTCGATGATTAAGTAAACTGAATACAAAATTACAATGAATGTGATGATAGATGTTGAAGATAAATGTACACGATGGTATTGATTACAGTTGGCTTTGCGACGAAAAACATATATAATAACACTATTTTTTTGGGTTTCTTTGAGTCTACTTATGCTTCATTTGATAATCGTATCACAGTAATATTTTTTTGTTGTTAAAAGACAATGTAATTCATCCGACGAAGTAATTTCATTTCAATTTATTATTAACGCATGCTTGATTTTTGCAATAAGTTGGTGATTCTGGAAAATGAACAATGAGTTCATTCAGTGTGACGCCTATTAACGTCGAAAGGATTGAACTACTCTAATACCCTTCAAGTTCAACAAAAATCAATAAACCATGGTGGAAAGATAAATTTATTACCTACATATGTCCTGGTCAGGTTTATATAAAAACTTATACGAGTCTCAAATTTTTTATCATCTATAGATGTCCGAATCAGGTCTACATAACTAGGATCCACACCTTATTAGACGCATGAGCTTCGTGCAAATCACACACTAAGATGCTATGATTACGATACTGTTTTTAACGCCCGTCAAACCGAAAGCAATGAAATACTTGAATATCTTTCCGGTTCAACAAAAACTATGATGAAATGAAATCAGACTATACGTAACCACAACTTCACAGTTCACATGCTTGCAAGAGTTTGACATGATTTAAAATACAATCCCTTTCGTATTGGCAACTATCATCATAAATGAGAGTAGGACCGTTTGGGATTCTGGTTTGGTTTTATTCGTTAATGCCATGTGATCTTTCGACAACGGTATCTTAGAAATCATGAAATAATTGTTTTGTAATATCATGGTCTATTCTAAAGTCTTTAAAGTATAAACAACAAAATTCATGTGAAGTTACAAACATTTTACATGTATGTTAAATTGTCAAGATAATATAGAACGTACACACTCGTGCAAGCATATCATCATTAAACATGACAAGAATGATGTTGTTTGCTGGATTATTTATTCTAAAAAGTTCATCATAGAGTTGTTTCCTGACTCTAACTTTAGCAACCTTGACTCATATACTCGTATTACTTTTCCGTACCAGTTATCATATGTTTATTACCAATAAATTTTGAACAGTGAAGGTGTTCCCGGGATGAACGTCATGAGATCACTCTTAACAATTTTCCATGATTGATTATAGGTTCCAAACTCAAATGTGTTCGTAAAAACTAGTGATATCAAAGATAACAACACCAATATTGAACTCAACCAACAACACACGTGCTTATTACTAAAAAAATCAATGCGATTGTCCTCAAATGAGTGCAATCGATCAACATACACAAGAAATAGTTGTCCCAAACGGATGCAATTAAGGAATACAACAACTCACATACAAATAACCTCATTACAACTCTCAATACTACTAGATTAAAACTAAAACCAGACGAAAATGATCAAGATCATCAACTTAAACAATACTCAAAAGATTGAGAGAAAGACACGTGTGAGTGACAATCGAGCATATATAGCCCGAGAAGTTACACTCCAATCTCTGCAAATACAAAATAGACAAAAGAGACACAAAAGATATAAAGTATTAAAAGTTCACAATAATCCCCCGTACTTTATACCAGAATGAGTTTGCCTTTAACACACATATTTCAGCACACCTTCTCAAACCCAAACTGCAAACATATCAATGAATTTTAAATTTTAGCACAACGCTTTATGTTGAGTAATGCTCGAGCCCTTAGTAAAGATATTTGCTACATGATCAGCAGAACTAATTTTAAATGTTTTGATTACCCAATAAGCAACTTTTTCTCTAACCGCATAAACGTCTATATAAAAATGTTTAGTTTTCTAATGAAAAACTAGGTTAGCAACAATTTGAAGTGCATACGTACTATCACAGTAAAAAGTAACTAGTAACAAACCCTCTACTTTCAAGTCTTTTAACAGATTCACAAGCCGTACACTACCACACATGTGGTAGAAGCCATGCACTTATATTCTACCTCAGCTAAAAACCTTGAAATAGTTGCTTGTTTTTCACTTTTCCATGATATCAAATTATCACACAAAAACCAGACACTGATTTTATAAACACAAAACACTTAGCCTAGTCTGCATCTTAAAAAGAATACAAACCAAGCTTGTTTCCTTTATCTATATGAATTCCACAACCTGGAGACAACTTCAGATATCTCATAACTCTTAATGCAACTAAGAAATGAGACTGCAATGGAGAATGCATGTAGTGACTCAAACATTATACTACATATGAAATATTAGACATTGTCATTGACAAGTATATAAGCTTGCCAACAAGCTTTTGTTACTCAGTCAAGTTTCTGAGGTTCTTATCCTTTTCAGCTTCACAATGATTTAAGAGTATATTCTGCTGCATAGGAGTTGCAGTAGGTTTACATGCAAGTAAACCATACTTACACAACAAATCAAGACAATACTTCCTTTTGTGACAAACACAAACCATTTTTCTTTTTCAAAATTTCAGTGCCTAGAAAATATTTAAGACTTCCCAATTCTTTTGGTAAAACTTTTGAACTTAAAAACTTTTTAAACTTCTAAATTTCATCATTACTATTACTAGTAATGACTATATCATCCAAATAAACTAACAAATCAAGAAATACTCCATTTTAATCTTTAACATATAAAGAATAATCATTCATACTTTGTTTAAAACCATTTTCTCTTACAGCAGTGGTTAATTTCCTCCATCGTGTAAGAGTTTGTTTAAGACCATAAAAAGACTTAACATGTTTACAAAGATTTGTTTCATTTTCATCATTATACAAGAGGGTAAAGACATATACACTTCATCATTTAAATCACCAAGCAAGAATGCATTGTTAACATCTAACTGAAACAAAGACCAACCAGTATGCACAACCATACTTATAATGCATATAACAGTTACCATTTTAACAATAGGGCTGAAAGTCTCCTCATAATCAATACCTTCCCTCTGGCTAGACTCTTTTGCCACTAGCATAGCCTTATACCTTTCAATTTCACCAGATAACTTGTATTTTATTTTAAAAAACCACTTGCAACCAATGATTTTTATATTAACATGTAAATCAGTAAGAACCCATGTATTATTCATATGCAATGCTTCAATTTTACTATTCATAACATCAACCCAATTCTTATCTTGAGAAGCAACAAAATAAGACTTGGATTTAGTAGAATTATTAAGAGTAGTAACAAAGCACAGATTCACATAAGACAATTTAGAATAGTTTACATATTTTTCAATACTATACCTTTTAATACTTCAACAACAAAGTCATTTAATTTTAAAGGCAAATTGCTTACTCTGGTTGACCTCTTCAGTTGAACTCGGAAACTTTCTCACTGTTAGTGTTTGCGAAATATTTAGAATCGGAACCATAACCAATGCCCTCAGTTGGGTTATTTTTATCACCTATGGGGGTTGTTGTGGTAGCTTCTTCATGAGCATAATGTGAGCTGCCTTGATTTGTTGAAGCTAGACAAGTACCATCACCAACAGGTGTGTCCCCATCTTCATCTTAGGGACTTTTAAAAGGATTTTTATTTATGTCATTATTGAAAAAGATAGTATTTAACTCTGACTAACTTTGACTGAAAAAACTATTTTACAATATTTTCACACTCTATGACTTCATTTTAAAAGGAAAAATTGTTTCATAAAAGGCAACATCTCTTGAGAAGAAAACAGTTCTACTTTCAATCATATACAACTGGTAAGCTTTTTTGACACTTGAAAAACCTATTAAGACACATTCAGTCAAGAATGAGGAAGGTAACATGTTAATAAGATAACTAGCAGTTAAAACACATTCAGTCCATTTAGGAAGAGGAATTTCTCATGAAACATCAGACTCCGAGCAACATTCAACAAATATTTATGTTTCGTTTCTGCTATGCCATTTTGCTGAGGTGTGTGGGCATAAAATGTTTAATGAATAATACCTTTCTCATTACAAAAAATGTTGATATTTTATTATTAACAAACTTTGTAGCATTATCAAATCTTAATATTTAATCTTTTTATCGAACTGATTAAGAATAAGTTCAACAAAAACCAACTTTATCTTTAAGTTTTACCAAATAAATCCATACAACCCTACTGTAATCATCAACCACAGTTAAAAAGTACTTATACCCTTCCCGAGAGGAAAAAGTTCAGCAACACTGGTAGACTTATGATTACTCATAGGAATGGGTTCTCTTGTTTATTTAACCTTGTGACAGATGTCACAAGAAAAACATGTTAATCATATACAAGACCGAATATAAACAGAACATGGTCAAAGGGATGACCAAGTCTCTTATGCCACAATAGTTAAGAAACATAATAGAAAAATATAAAATGAGACAGATCAGCACAAGACTTACCACTTTGGTTCACATTAAACAACTTTAAACCACCACCCTCATTACGAGTCCCCCACAGTTTTGACCAGCCTCAAATCTTGATTATAACACTTACATTCATCAAAAACCAACAAACAATTTACTATCCTTAATCAACTTATAAACAGACAAAATACTAAAATAATATTCATGAACCACTAAAACATCAAGCATATTTACATTATTAGTTAGTCTCAAATTTACAACAATTTTAATATGAGCAAGAGTCCCATTAGGATAACCCAATAATTAATTTTAGACCAAAACTATCAATTACATTAAACATATCTTTAGTGGAAACAATTAAATGTTGATTGGCTTCAAAATCTATGATCCAACCCATAGACAAATGTTAGACATAAAAACTGGTTTGAGTACATAATTTGTTTTTCAAAAAACGTGAGTTAAAAGACACGCTACCCTTTTAAAAACTTGACTTCATACCTGCCATATTAGCACCAGCACTTCCAAAGGGTTTTTCATTGATAAGAAAAGGAATTTTCCTCGTTTGTTTTTGTTTTTTTTCGTTTATATATATATATATATATATATATATATATATATATATATATATATATATATATATATATATATATATATATATATATATATATATATATATATATATATATAAATGATGAGTCAAATGGCGTAGAAGTATTAATGTTTACTTATGTAGTGCCATTGAAATTTCTACAAACACCAGAATGTTTAGCAAGTTTTTGGTTCTTTTTAACCCAACGATAATCTCAAAACATCTTTCAATAGTATGACCAATCACACCATATTTTGCTTAGAAGATTAGTATATGACCTCAATTACTATTGTTATTTCTTCTTTTAAAATCATTAGATTTAACAACAAAAGCAGCTGGTTGAACTTTACTACCAAATAATGTACCAGGATGAAGTCCCGTATGAGACTCCTACATTGATACAACAATAAAATCATCTTTAACATTAGATAAAGGATTTCTAACAAGTATATTACTTCTGATAGGCTGATACACATCGTTTAACCTAAAAAAAATGCATTAGTTTTATTAGCTGATTAGGTTTAAAATACCAACATTAGCAGCACAAGTAATAGCAAGCAACAAGGTCAACACATCAGATTCTCTCCACAAAGAATTTAGGGCATGATAATAATCAGGAACATACAAATCACATTGTTTTAAAACATTGATTTTATGCATCTGATTAAAGATTACCGAATCATCCATTTTATCACAAGTTTCTTCTAACTCGGTCCATACATCATAATCAATTTCAAAAACAAACTCGACACAAATATAACTCTTGAGATAAAGATCATAAAATTCACCCAAGTAAAACGGCATTACATTTCTCCGATTGTTGAAGCAAAATAACACTTATAACAGGTTTAATACATGTACCATCAATAAATCCCATCTTATTTTTACCCTTTTAAGAAATTTTGCTTAGTAGTATACCATATTCTGTAGTTATCAGACCTATTTAATTTGAAGTTAACAATAGGCACATTAAAATTATCATTTGCATGCAAAAACAATGAATAGCAACATCAAGACTACTAATCAAAACCTCAGTCATAATTGCAGATAATTAATCAATAAAACACAAATAACAACAAACAGACAATCACACAAGAAACATAACAAAATCAAATACCAAATCAGATCAAACACAACCACAAACCGAGATCTGATCAATAAACCAGAAAATAAGGACTTACACTGCTATGAAACTAAAGAAAAACAACAGACTTAACCACTACACTCTTGATTCACTTATTCAATAGATAAAGCGATATAACAACCAAGAACCACCACAAAATCAAAACTTCAAAATGACAAAATTGTGGTTTCGATTTGAAAACCCTACTTTATAGATCTGAGAATTAATCAACAGCAGAACCAAGAATCGCCCAAAGATCAACGATTCAACCACCACAAACACCAAATCCACCACTAGAATTGAAAACCCTAAATTCTTCGAAACCATAGAAAACTGAAATCACCAATTCAATACCCACGAATCAAGAACCACCAATCAAAATGATTGATAGCTCTGATGCCATGTAAAAACTAGTGATATCAAAGATAGCAATACAAATATTGCACTCAACCAACCACCCCAAGTGCTTTTTAATAAAAGTAAGTCAATACGATTGTCCTCAAATGAGTGCAATCAACATACACAGGAAATAGTTTTCCCCAAACAGAAGAAACTAACTAATACAATAACTCACACACAAATAACCTCACTACAACTCATAATACTACCAGACTAAAACCATACAAAGATGATCATGATGATCAACTTAAACAATACTCAAAAGATTGAGAGAAAGACTTGTGTGTGTGAAAAGTAGGAATGAACTCGTAACCCTAGATTTGATATAAGCGAGCATGTATAGCGTGAGAAGTTACATTCCAATCCCTGCAAATAATAAATAGATAAAATACACATAAAAAATTTAAAGTATTAAAAGTTTATAATATTACCTCGTGTACTATATACCAGAATGAGTTTGCCTTTACCACACATATTTCAACAATGTTGATCACAAGACCGACGACACTTTTGAGTATCAACATCATAAGAGTTCACGAGGTGTATAATAAGTGCAAAATGCTTGTTAACCTCTAATCAATCGACATTACAAGGAATAATGAGTTTGTAAAGCAAATAATATCGAAATGTAAATATAAAAGCAACCAATATTAACAATCTACAGTGATTCACACTTTAGTAAGTTGCACTCATGTGCAAATACTTATTTGAGTCTATAAGTTAAGATACTTTTGATCTATAAACTATTTCGTTATATTGGCAACCTTTACTTTTACTTTTTCCGTTTTTGGTCATGTTTGGCAACACCTTTTTGGAAGCGTTTAAGAGCGGTAAGCGACAAGCGACAAGCGTTCTAGTCTTAATGCTTGTTTGGCAACACTGCTGCTAGCGTTTAACAACACCTCAAAAGCTTGCAATCTTAATGCTTCTTAAAGAAGCTTTCCAATATACCGCTAGCGTTTACTTTTAATATTACCAATTTACCCTTAAAAAATAACATTCATTCATAAGTATATGCCCTTTTACGTAATTTTACATTTTATAATTACAACTACAGCTACGTTACCAAACACGTTTTTTAAACAAGCAACTAATGCTTACTGCTACTGCTTACTGCTACTGGCTTACTGCTACCTGTCGCCAAACACGCCTTTGTATCTTTTTTGTTTTCTTCTTTTAGATACGGAGGCCTGGACACATTAGATTGCACATGACTGCTGCCTAAGGACTCTCAAATGGGAGAAAATATTCCATCATTGTGATACTTTTATTAGTTACATATTTATTTTATTTGCAACAAAGGTGCAATGTTTTCATACTTTACATCACGTCATCACATCAATGAATGCAAATGAACATTTTTGGTTTTCAAAAATCATCTTTTACTATACTTTAGATAAAACATCTTGTCCAATTGTACAACTTCAAGGTAACAAGCCAAGTAAATGATAGTTTTCTTTTGCTAAGTCTGATCTTACAGTGAACGCACCTGCCGTCGACAAAAGTTATACTCTTTTACGAAAAATATAATCATTTTTACTTTTGTGAAAAATGGAAATATATGTAAATTCAGAAGATAGCAAATAGGATGCAACTGACAAGGGCAAATCGACAAAGACAAATGAGCAAGGTCAAAGGCAGGTGGCGTTTGAATGAGAATGCAACGCCGGTTTCAATTTTGTAATTGTATATACATTACATGCAGCCTGTGTTTCTCCTTTGAACTTTAAAGTCAAACCATTTCCAACAAGTAATGTTACTTTTATCGAATTTTATTTGTTCCCGTTTGGCTCGTGATTTAAGTATTGTTTTACTTTGGTTAAACACAAGTGGAGTCATAGACAGTTTTTAACTTTTAGTTAGGATATTCTTACAAAACCCATAGGGTTAAATATTCAGGAATCATCCGTATGGATAATGAGAATTTTACATCATTTGGATTGGGGCGTAACCAGTCGAGTCGACAAACGATACTGCTAAGCTCGAGCTAAGTTCAAGCTGCGATACTAAAACTCGAGCTCGATCGAGTTTTATATTTCGAGCTCGAGCTCGACTCGTATATACTTAAACTCGAGTCAATTATTTTCCATTTAATGCTCGGATCTCGATGAATACTCGACATATCAAGCTCGGCTTGACTCGATTTGTATGAAAATTAAGTAAATATATGTATATAAAATGGTAAAAGTGTAATCTAGTTGAAGCTCGTTAAGGCTCGCGAGCTTCACGAGCAGAGTATTTTCGAGCTCGAACTCAAATTGAAAATATACTCGAGTAGCTCGAACTCGAGTTCGACTCGTTTACATCGAGTCGATTTCGAGTAGTTTACGAGTCGATCCCGAGTAGTTCACGAGTTGTCTCGTCTCGTTTACACCCCTAATTTGTATTACAACTTGTAAGAAATTTGTATGGTGCCATTGTCATGTATGATGTCACAAGGTAAGTAATTGTGCCTCTAAAAAGCAATGAGACTTGCTTCATTCATCATCTCATCTCATTCACTTCAATCTTTTAAAGGTTCTGTGTGAGAAAGCTAGAGAGTTTGTAATTTTGTATATCTCCTAAAATATAACCATTGGTGTTTCTTTATAAGAGCACACGGTATCAATGCATTTAACGTGCCAAATGTCCATTTTTTCGTGCCATTGGTGAGCCAAACCATACCGCCACTTGTGCCATTCGTGAGCCAAAGGAACCCCAAGCCATTTGACTAGCTCACGCCAAATGCTATCTTCTTTGTTTTTTTCTTTTGTTTTTTTGTGTATTGTGAGTGAGTGTGTATTTTTAGTAGAGTATTTTGTGGGACCCAATAACGTGTTAGTGGTGTGCTATGAGGGAGGGGTGTGTTTGAGTGATTGGCGTGTTATTAGGAGTGGATGATGTGGTGCGGATGTGGCATACCAATAACGTGTTATCTGATCACATGATAACCAGTGTTCTAATTAGAAAGTGTGTAATTTTTAAATTTCTACATAATGAAACTTATCTTTTCTTTCCCGTAGTTTTTACACTATTAAAATTTTTAACGTTAAATCTATGTGTTATCTTTTATTATATTTTATATATTACAGTTGTGAATTTTGCTTCTATCTGATATCAATTTTCTCAATAACTACTTTTAAAGTTTCCATGTTATAATAAATGTTATAATAAATGATGTAATCCTTTTTTACATAAGGTATCATATAAATGGCACCTCCCTTATGAAAGTTTTCATGATAAATGAGAACAGCAATTCTTTTTGACAAAGAAAATCATTTAATTGGCATATCTCATTCATTGTTTGGTCACTTTTGTCTATGCTATAAATAAAGTGTATATTGTATCTTCTTATACAAATAAAATATAAAAAACCTTGGTATATAATTACTAATCAAACAATACATTGTGATTATCAATACGCTTCAAGTGATTCAATAGTTTTCAAGACACGATGTTATTGAAAGAAGAAATCCCTAGAATAACTTGTTGGCTCAATAGTTTAATACACACAAAACAATTCAAGGAACTTTGGAAAATAAAAAAATCACGGTAATGTAATACAACACTTATTCACATCTGGGCAATAAAACACCTTAAAGGCACAAGTTAAGCATACAAAAAATATTGATGGACTCACAAAAAGTACACATCTATGTGTGCTTAATTTGTGTCGGAAACTATTCATATTTTACTAACAAGGAATTTTATATTACAGTAACAAAAGGTAATTAAAGAATTCAATTAGTAACACTATTGGATAACAACTCAAACAATAGATAAGTCAGTGCACTGTTGCAACAATATTCCAAAGATACTTTCCAGTTCCAGGGCCCCACATCTTACCAAACACAATTGTCACCTCAACAAACATCCATTTCATCTTCTCTTCTTCTTCACAAATAAAAGTCGACAAAAACATCATCCAACGGTTCAAAAACTATGTATCTTTGTTTTTTTATTTTCTTGAACGTCAACTTACTATCTCACGACGTATATATATTGCAAAAATCTATCTCACATGTAATAAGCATTACTTACTACTAACTATCTTACTCAACGTGAAATAACATTGAGACAGAAATCTATGTTTTTTATAATAAGTCAACTCCAAGCTTTTGACCAAGAGAATCACACCTAACCTCAGCAAACCCGACCCGATTATTAGCAACATCAAATTCCATCCACATGTTTTCTTGATGATGATGTCCAATGACGTAAGCTTCAATCCCTAACAAATCTGAATTCCCAAACGTAAAGCAATATATGTCATCACCTTTATTCCCTAGACCATTTACTTTATACAACAGCTTCTGACCCGATACAATCATTTCGGACCCCCGAAACATCATGCTCACATTTGGCAAAACGGGTAACCCGACCCGGCTTTGCTCCACCCGGTAGCACAAATCCATAGCACCTTGAAACACAAAGTTGGTATCTTCGTACACACGTAATATGTTCCTAGTCTGTTTTACGAACTCGTTTTTTAAAGCAGTGTACACTGGTCCTAAAAGGAATGTAAACTGAGTACCCGAGTCAATCATGGTTTGACCCGCCCCGGTGTGATCCGGTTCATATATGGACTTGGGTAAGGGTAAAACCGTACCCGAAACTTTTATACCTTCAAGCTGAACCGTATAAGCAACCCGGTCATAGTAAGGCAAAGGCGTTGACATTTTAACCATTGGTGTATAAGTCAACGCTGGAAGCCACGTGGCATTATACTCTCCAAATATTAACACACCAGTTGCGTCTTGACCCGATATACAGTAAGAAAATTTCGGGTAACCCATTTGGGTTACAAAAGATAATGACCCACGGTTCATACCCATTAACCCGGTTGTTTTGGAGTCTTCTTCTTGGTTACTACTTGAACTCGTATCCATGCACCCGAATATAACTCCGGGTTGATCCGAACCCGGGAAATGCAAAGTTTCATAAGCTAAGTTACCTTCAACCGACGTGGCATCTGCGTAAGATAACGTAGCATGGCAAAGCTTTTTCGGGTCGCATGAAGCGGGTATGGAAAAGTCTCGGGTTCGGGTCATGCAAACGGGTGAGGAGCATGTGATAGGTTTGTATGAAGATGAGTGTATTGGGTCGAATGTTAAAAGCTGTGTTTGTGTTTTTTTACAGTGGAGCCACGTCAGCTCGCTGCCGGTGTCGAGTACCATGATGACCTGCTGCGGTGGTGACCCGACGGTGAGTGTGACGGTGAGGGTCACATTGTGGTTGAATGAGAGTCTTTTAGGTTGGTTTGTGAGGGGCCCAGGTGCAATTTGTTGGATCTTGAGGGGTAAGATTGTAACTTTAGATGAAAGTGAGGAAGTTGATAGGATATATAATGAGAAAATGAAGAATAGTTTAGAGAGAAGATGGTGATGATGAAGAATAGTGGCCATGTTATAAAGGTATGAAATAAATCAATAATGTGTTTTTGTTAAAGGGTTTTGTGTGGGTTTAAGTGACAAAATATGAAAAAGTTTGGTTTATTAGGTGTTGTTTTATGGGTGTTTCTCTTTCACATACAACACAATGAGTGTGTGCGTGTGCAATGTTGGTTTATGTTTTGAGTTATATAGTGGGTGGTAGGAAAGGACACACCATACTATGTACTATGTTGTGTGTTGATTTTGAAGGATTTTTTTGGGTTGTAAAGGCCCTACTTAGAAAGATATACGAGAGGTCTTACTTGTTTTTGTAGTAGTAGCGTTTGTGTGGTCACTCTTTGGTTGAATTTGAGCTAGATTGCATAAAAGAGGTACTAGAAGACACTATGATTGAAAGCTGGCAACATTGTGCGTGTTATGCTGGTTGCCGCGATGAGAGGGGAGCTGTAACGATCGATTATCTACAAATCGACGAATTAGGGCTGAATATTGACTGTTTTGGACATACAAAGGTAGGATCTTGACATGTGAAGATATAACTACATGGACTGTATATATACACAAAAAAGAGGTGACAGTTTTGATCTTCTACAGCATAACTTAATTAATGTCATTAATTTCTAAATTAAATTGGTTAATTGTTTTCTTGATGAGTTTCGTGATGTGTAATATTCTAATATTTATTTTGTCTATTAATGTCTTAATAAATCATACAAGTACTATCTGTTTGCTTCATGTTAAAACTTCATAAACGTAACATATAACTATTGATAGCTTGATACGCCATCTTAGCTAGTGATCTTAAATATGACAACATCAGAAATATGAACTCAACAATTAAGTGTACGCGTTATAAAAATGTTATGAGAACTTAAAACTACAAAGTTAGAACCTTAAGTTTTATTATACGGTTTCGAAAAACCAAATGTAAGAATTATATATAGATGTACAAAGACATGCACATGCATATGAGCTCTTGTTATGTTTCCTAAACCGATACATCACATATTTTTGGTTTTTTCTTATAAAAGCAAACTTAGATACTACGAAATTATATATAGTGAAATTACTTTTAACCTAATATGATGATTGAGTTCTAGCTACTTTTGATGAAACCTAATTTGGTGAATTGTAATACACCTGACTGGAATACGTAGAATACACATAAACTACTTAATTTGTGTGTGAATGAAACTGAAAGGGATGGAGAAAATGAATATTTTCTAGAAGACCTTAATTTAACATTACATCAAATATTTTAAAAATTGTTGTTAATGAACACAACAATCCGCAATAAAATATAACGATTGACTGTTTAGACCTACTTTCTTACCAAATTATACTTAGGGCCCGTTTGGTTAAAAAATAGAATTTACTATTGTATTGGATTAATACATGGCTGGCATAGGATTTGGTTTAGTAAAACAAAAAACTTTGTTTGGTCTGCACAAAGGTTTACTACTATGTAAAAAAAATCAATTAAATAAATAATCTTACTCACTATACAACACAGTGATATATATATTTATTGAAGAGAGAGAAATACCACCTCCTTTGCCTGGTTTTGAGAAGCCCCACTGCCATGGCATTCATGCCTAATTTTAAAACCTAACCCCTCTAACCAAATAACATTTATCAACCCAATCCCAATCTTTAGTGTCTAAACCCATCAAACAAACGGGCCCTTAGGGTGGTGGGAATCATGCCTCCCAAATTTTCTCATACCTCCAAACCCACCAATAATATCATTCCACCTCATTCATACCTTTTTCATACCTCCCAACCCTTTTTTAGTGGCAACCATAGTTTTTTCATACCTCCCAACCCACCAACTTATTTTATTTTTTCATTTTTTATTTTCATAAATTATATTAAACAATTTAATAAAAACATAAATATTTCATTAATAAATTAAAACAACATTACAAAATACTTGGAAAAAAACATAATCTAAAAATCGATAGGCCAACCATATTTCTCCGCGTATTGACCTTTCTTGGCAAGAGTGATTTCTCGCATAACCGGATTTGTAATGTAATCGTGAGGTTCGTTATAGAACCTCATTGCCCGAATCATAGCCTTTTCTTCAGCATTAGCGAGTGTAGCCATCAACTTTTGGGCCACTTCATCCTTTGCACGTTTTTTTTCCAACGCCTCCTCCATCATTTGTGTTTTCTTTGCCGTGTAGCTCTCGAAGTTCTCAACAACACTATTCCTTGTCGACGCCTCACTAACGATCTTTTTCCCTTTTCTTTTACGAGTGGGAGTTGTGTCGTCATTTAGATCGGGAAGAACAGTTTCGACATTGTCATTGCTTCCCGACTCGTAGAAGGTAGATTTCGTTGATTTTCTTCGTTTGTCGGAATGAGATGTCGAAGATGCTTGAACAAAACATGGTTGTTTCAACCATTTGTCTTCTCCCATAACAACTTTCCATGCGTCAATATGAGTAAACGACTTGCCCTTATTTTTCTTATCATAATCGGCCATGGCATTAGTCATGACGTTAACATCGTCACACCCACTCTCACGAATACNTTACCACGTTTTGCAAATAGGGACAGTAGCTTTTTATGTAGTCTCAAAATGGTATAATTTGTTTGTTTCTTATCTTAATCAATCTCCAACAACATCAACACATCCCTTAAACTACCATACACCTTCTTGGGGTGTCATGGGTTTCCTAACATAGTTTTTCAATCCTTTCTCCATAGATTTACTTGTTATTCATTTTAAAGATTAACTCCCATAACAACTTTCCATGCGTCAATATGAGTAAACGACTTGCCCTTATTTTTCTTATCATAATCGGCCATGGCATTAGTCATGACGTTAACATCGTCACACCCACTCTCACGAATACGAGTCTACAATTAACACAAATATATAAAATTAAAACAAGTATATAAAATAAAACAAGTATATAAAATTAACACAAGTATATAAAATTAACACAAGTATATAAAATAAAACAAGTATATAAAATTAACACAAGTATATAAAATTACTTGTTGGATGTATAGCCCGTTAAAAACACCCATGGCGGCATTCATAGTTTTCCACTTTGTGTTCAATCCATGACGAGTTCGCGGACTATCTCCCATGGTATCCGTGAAATGTTCACTTCTCTCCCAAAACTTCTCTCGACCTTGTTCCATCCCGATTTTTTTACATGTCAAGATATGAATCCACGCTTTAGCCAAAGCAACCTCTTCGACCGACGTCCAAGCTTTTTATCCGCTTTAGTCTTTGTGTTCCCTTTAACGACTTGAACATCTTCATCTAGAATAAAATTATAACGTAACAAATTAGAACATATAAAATTATATCATATAAAGTAATAACGTATAAAATTATAACGTAAAAAATTAGAACATATAAAATTATATCACATAAAGTAATAACATATAAAATTATAACGTAACAAATTAAAAATTAATACCGAATTGAGTTTCGGGACTCATCATCATCGTCACCGTCACCATATAGAGGTAATTCGCGTTCAACACTTGGTTCACGANATCTAGAATAAAATTATAACGTAACAAATTAGAACATATAAAATTATATCATATAAAGTAATAACGTATAAAATTATAACGTAAAAAATTAGAACATATAAAATTATATCACATAAAGTAATAACATATAAAATTATAACGTAACAAATTAAAAATTAATACCGAATTGAGTTTCGGGACTCATCATCATCGTCACCGTCACCATATAGAGGTAATTCGCGTTCAACACTTGGTTCACGACGCGAAGGACCTTCATGGTAGTCAATAAACGGGTTGAACTCACTTGTCATTGATATATTATATTTGCTTGGATTCATTGGTGGTGGAGGTTGTGTATAAAATGGTCGGGGCTTCCGTCCGCAAGTTCAACCACCAACACCAACGACCTGATTGAGGTTATTGTTGAGTCGTTGGTGTTGGTGGTTGAACTTGCGGACGGAAGCCCCGACCACGACCACGACCTCTTGTTGTAGCACCTCTTGTTTTTCTTTGATCCATGCTATATTTTTTGTAACTTAATATGAATAGGAAGTATATTTGAGGTTGAAAGTATATATGAATTGGTATGAAATAAAAGTTGTAATGTTAAGTACTCCCTCCGTCCCAAAATAAATGTCAGGTTTGACTTTTTGGGATCTTTTTTGTTCAACTTTGACCTTGAATATTTTTATTTGCGTTATATAATACTTTATAAAAATTATACCAATGAAAATACATTTGAAACCCAATCCATTCATATATTTTGCATCAAGTATTATATAACACAAATAAAAATATTTACGGTCAAAGTTGAACAATAAAGACTCTAAAAAGTCAAACCTGACATTTATTTTGGGACGGAGGGAGTAGTATACATAGGGATTTTTTTTTTTTTTTTTTTTTTTTTCTCTAGTGCCCAACGTTCGAATATTACTCCCCAACGTTCATATTTTTCCAATGGTCATTTCAAACCGTGGAGGTGTTCCAAGCCGCTGGACCAAACCGCCGAGGCAAACCGCTGGGGTGGCGGCGTTGTTCACCGGCGGTTTGGCCACACCGCTGGTCCACAAACTCACCATTGCCACCACCCTTATATATGGATACATCATACGTCACAAACAAATATACTAATTGTTTAGGCCTGGATCGACTTTCTTTTTGAATCGTTTTTCTCCTTCAATTGCTTGATCTTAATTGTTTCTAACTTTCTATTAATCCTTTATTCATTTATTGGTTCTTTTTCATTTTTTAATCGTTTGGTTATTAATTGGGGAAGTGGGACTATATGACCGACTTTCTGCTTCTTATCAATAGATTTTACATATTTTCGTTGAGGGACTCTTTTTTGGTGTTTGAATTCGTATTAAATTAATCTTAAATTGATTTATAAGTCGGTTTGGATTTATTTTACCACCTATCGCAATGCCTCAAACAAGGCTTGAACTCACAACTTTTATGTTGATGGGCAACTCACATAACACTAGACCAAAGGTCTTGGGTAATACTATACCTTTTAGATGTGGAGGATTTGTGGTTAGTCGAATTATATCCCTACACGATCTGCTATTTATTTTTGTAGTCGTTTTGAGGTTTATTCTACGCATAAATAGATCCATTATATTGATTTGAAGGTTGTGGTTACTTAGGTTTTGGGATTGCTTGGCAGATTAGGATTGAATTAGGATTTCTAAACCTTGATTCGGATTATTCTTGGATCGCAGGACTGTGCTTGGGTTACATGGGTACTAGGTTTTGGTTGGATTTTGTACTCATGAAGCAGGATTTCTGGGCTCATGAGGGAGAGGGGTGGACGTAAGAATGATAGGAATACGGAGAAGAATGCGTCGAACAATAATGTTTCAACATTGAACGTTAATGTTGCGAATGAGGAGGACACAATTCTTTAGCTGCTAAGATTCGTAATATTGAACGTCAAATGCTTGAAGGTAAACTCGAGTTATTCGGTGATGATGGAGTACCTTTAAAGGACAATGATGGTGCTAAAGGGAAGGATGCGGAGGGTTGTTTGAATGTTGATGGTCAAGCTACTGCAACGAAAATGTTTCCATGCTTGCAGACATGTTTGGTACCCCTAATACATCCACCAAAGTGGGTACTGCTGGTCCAAACGATAATCCATTAAATAAAGGGGATGATAGTGCGAAATTGCTGGTAATGGGGCTGTTTCATATGCGAATCATCTCAATGGAGAACCAAGTAAGAAAACTGTTAATTTTCGTACCTTAGTAACCATGGATGGTAATGGGGCTGAGGTTGCTATTTCATTAATGTCGGTTCTTGAAGTTAATGAACGATTTAGCAATACTGTTCATTGGTTTTTCTTGGGCGAAAGAGTGGCTTATTTGTTGAAAATTATGTTAAGAACACTCGGATAAATATGGTTTTGTTAGAACAATGATGAACTCTAAAGGCTTGTTCTTTTTCAGGTTTGGTTCTAAGGACGGGATGGATGCAATGCTTGAAAATAGTTCACGGTTAATTCGTAATATGCCATTAACTGAAAAAGTGGTCTCTGAATGCAAATTTATCAAAGGAGGACTTGTCTAACGTTTACGTTTGGGTTAAATTGCATGATGTTCCTCGAGTATTGCTACATCCACATACATTTTAGAAAAACAAATCCACACAAATGAGGTGGCAACATATAATTGGTGTGATGAAAGAGAAGAGGGAAAAAGTATATCAAAATACACTAATCACATGTTGGCACCTCCTTGTGTGGATTTGTTTTTGTAAAATGTATATGAAGGTAGCAATCCTCATGTTCCTCTTACTGTGTTTACAGAAGTTGGGTTGAGTGCTATTGCAACTAAACTTTGTACACAAATGATGTTAGATGCCTATGCTTCATCTATAATTGACTTATTAGCTGATGTGGAGTTAAAAGATATTCTTCTAGTGACAATTTCAAAAATAGAGGGTGATGGGTATTTTTTGAACACTATTCGAATTGAGTACGAGTGGAAACTACCAAGATGTTTAAATTGCAAGGGCTTTGGGCACGTCTTGGACCAATGCCGGAAGAAAATTGTCTCCAATGTTTTCTAAGGCACCTAGGTGAGTGGTTCGTGGTGTTCATATTGGTTCAAAGTCGCATCTTGTTTACAAACCAGTTCGACCAAAGAATGACAAGCAGCCGGATTCTAGACAGCCAAAGCCAAAGGTTCTGTGTGCTAAGCTATATGTTAACACTAATACTACTTCAAATTCTTTTAATGCTTTAGGCAGTATGGGTGACGTGGAGGATGATAGGGGTATGGGCCATTTTAGTACCATTAGTGAACAAGATGTGAATAATTTGGAAGAATACATGCATACACCTAATTTTGTAGAGGATGTTAACAAGGATAACCGGGTGACTGTGGAATCAAGTTCCATGCCAATTACTTCAATAGTTCAATTGATTTACTAGATGGTGATTCGGAAAGTAAGGTTGAAAAGTATGATAATGAGACGTCTCAATTTATTGTCTTTTCATATAAGCAACATAGTGGCGGCACTAATGACCAAAGTCTAAGTAAACTTGATGAGTACGACTTGTATGACGGATATGAATATGTGGTATCAGACTTAACAAAAGAACCACTGGCATTTTGTGACGTTTTTTATATCACTCTCCGAGAGAAAATATGATGCTCGGTTATATTTGGTATCATTGAGAGTAAAATATAATCTAGTTAGTGGTTGTTTTCTTATACTAGTTCATAAGCTTGGTTTGTCATACTTATTATAGGTTTAGTTTGAAGCACAAATGGTGTATTTGTTTTCTGCCTGTTTAACGGGCTGAGATATGCAATTCACTCACATCCTATATTTTTAACTTTTTTTGAAGTAATATATTTATCGGATGTAAAAACCTTTTACCAAAAAATATTAGTATTGGTTTGAAACTTCCATCTATTAAATTTACAAAATTTTATAAAAGTACGAATTAGTTTTAATATACGTTAAATACTTTTAAATTAGATATTAGTTTTAAACTTTCATTATTAAAATATCTTTTTACTATGTACGTTAAATATAAATAAGAACTCATGTTATCCTATTTTAAAGTTTAATCTACACGTACACGGGTTTGAATATTAAATACAGTTAAATTATTATTAACGGTAATATAAATATCAAATGGCAAGTACGAGTTAGTGTGATATGAAAATAAATATACGCGATTGTACTTATAACGACTCATGTAATTATTATTTAAAGTTTATATACGGATATCCGGAAAAATATTTTTGAAAAACTTTACGGAGTATATTTTAACTCCATCAACGCTCATTATGTGCTACTAAAATCGCACATTTTGTACAACATGATATCAATAGTTAAAGTTAAACAACAACATCAACCTCAACATTAACATATGTCAGCTAAACAAAGTTAAATATTTCATCCAATAAAATTTTTACAATGTATTAATTGATATTAATACATAATGAAAAACTCATGCATAATTATTAGTTGTACTTATATTATAATTTTTACGGGTAAATTCTTATATATCCATATAATAAACAAAAAGTTTAAAATAAATTTGATTTATGTGTAAACCCATGTAATCAAAGAACCTTTGGGCCAATAACATTATAAGGAGACACGCTCAAGAATCAAATACAAGGTCGATGCCACGGTTATATTTACAATTTCTGCTAACTATTTTTCTTAGTTTCGCACATGTTTATACTCTAACTTTTTAAAATATACATAAGATTTTCTGTTTTTAGACGATGATACTATATAATTAATTTATTTTATAGAAAAACCCCGTGCGTGCACGGGTATTATAACTAGTGAAGACCAACAGTAACTTCTCATGTCACTTTTAACAAGATTGTTCCTCTAACCAAGTTTATATTATTGTGATTAAAGATTAATAACAAAGTTTAAGAAAAGTATATCTCTTACCAAACCAATGAAGTAATTGATTAAGTTAAAGGAGAAAGATACACTAATTTGGAAAAAGGAAACTAAAGTCTACGGACGAAAGATATACCTAAATTTTTTATGAAAAAAATTCGTTGTGAATTTAAAGATAAAGCCATGAATAATAAAGATTATCGAATAACATTTTATTCAATGGAACCATTTGCGGGTATATTGAGTTCTTTTTGAACTTCGGGTATATTGAGTTTATTAGTTAGTTATTCAAAGGTATTGATCCAGCATAGTCGAGTATTGTTGTTACTTTAAGGATTCGAAACAAATACACAAAATATGATCGAAATATTGTATTCAGAAAGTAAAAATTTTCCAAGCAATTTTTTGATTATCAACAATCTAAAACTAATAAGCTCAACTATAATAAAGACATAAAGTAAACCTGCTAACACAATAATGTGAATACCTACATATACATTCGTCTTTCATGACTATGATTATATTATTATTCAATTAACAGAAGTCAATCAAGTCATTTTACCTAGAGGATTTACTACTATTAGGTCGTGTCATTATTTTAATGCATTACTTTCGGTATACCAGAAAGGAGAATTCATACTAACATTGAAAGTCAGGTAAAAAAACTCGTCATCGAAAAAGAGAAGTGATTGACACACTATAAAAATTTATTAGAACACTTACTACATAAGCAGTTAAAGCAGATTATATTTAAAGTACAAATTTCTACTGCATACAATGGGTTGTCCCAATAAAATTTTGAAGTGTATCATTCATTTCCCATTCGAAAACTAATGGCTCCCAATCTTGTAAGGTTGCCAAATTTTGTTAGGTCTATCAAAGAAAAAGTTGATGAACCTGAATCAAGGAAGTGTTTTTGGGCGGCAACAAGGCACAAAAAGCATGATAACCTCACAAATATTACCGCGATTTTTATAACCACACCAAGATATATTACATGTTACTATGTTAGGTATTTTTGAGTTAAAAAAGTGTTAGCTGTTAGGTATTTTCTATGCTCAAACATACGTGCACATACCTTTACAGGATACATTACCACCATAGGTTTGACACATGAATTAAATACTTTGATCAAGATAGTGTTGGTTACTTTGGTTTATTTAATTGGACCAATTTCAAAATAATCAATACTATAATTGGTATCATGGGAGTATTTTAATTAAATGCGATCAATAAGTGACAAAACGTTGTAGCTTTATGTTTAAAGGTGATCGAATTCGCGTCTAACTCAATGGACAGTTGCATTATTTTTTCTTGCCAATTATAGGCGTCATTCATGTTATAGTTCTTGATATTGATATTTTGACTAGAAAGTGGACAGTTAAGCATGAATTGTAGCCAACATTTTTTTTTTTTTTTTTTCAGTGTATGTTATTAGACGAATGTCACAAGCCGCTACTATACTTGATTGAACCTCTTTATACTGGTGCAAATAAGCCTTATGTATTTTGCATTGATTGTCGATTAAACCATATTATTTCTTTTGTCGATTTTTTTAGAAAGACAACAATTATATTTGGAATCACAAGAACACATTACAAAAGAAATGACAGCCCACCTTTTTAACAAGAAATGCAAGAAACTAAGAAAGCATCAAACAAATTGATCCATAACATAAAGTTTTTTCATTCCATTATAGGGTTAGGGTATCCCATAACATAAGTCATTCCATCTTTCCATCAAAGTGTTTAGAGGATGTAATGTTAAACTATAGTTACAAAAAGAGTCTACTAATTATTCATGAACACAAGCTACATAAAACCCTCTACAAAAGATGTGCTCGTGCCCTTTTACAAAGGGGCTTGATACTCCCACCATAACATTTGATGCATTCACCACAATTATGCATGTACCATGTTGTAACATATGCATTAGTGGTGTAGCATTGTGGTGTAGGCATCAAATATTGTGGTGGGAGTATCAATACTCTTTTACAAATTATGTGCTCTTCACCTGGATCCGGGCCGGATATAGGCTTGTGCAGAGTGATCAATTGCACATGGCCTAATATCCCAATAGGGCCTCATATGTTGATCCATTGGGTGTAGTGTTATAGAGCCAAACTCTAAGTAGCAAGCCCAGTCCAATTTGTTTTTACATAATACATATACGAGCAAATAAAACAACTGTTATTCCTTTACTGCACCTATCACTCTTCCACATTATTAGAAATTTTGTTTAACATTCGTTTTGGTTAAATATTTTATTTCTATCTTCCATTTTTATATAGATCGTAAGTTTTAAGAATGTATAGATTAATACTATGTAATAAATTTTTATGTTAGAATTGTTATCTATATGATTGAAGCAATGGCGGAGCTTGAAAGGTTTTTGTGAGAGGGCCAAAAGTATTAAAAGTATTCTGAGGGCTAAATTATAAAAATAAAATTTTATACATGAAAAACAAGTAAATGTACAATTATGGTTCAAAGTCTAGGAGGGGGCCATTGGTTGAAAAATAAATATTACTCAATTGATAATATAAATTAGCAGACTTTGAGATGCTTATTTATATGATGTTCCGCGCAACTAAACTCTTCTTTGAAGGGCCTACTTTGTATAAGTCACACAGGGCCCTCAAAATCCACGAGACGGCCCTGGCTTGGATCATCAGATTGTGGCTGAGTATTTAGTGTTTGAGATTCTTGAACATCAACAGGAACACTTCGACCTCTCCCGCCTCTTCCTCTTGCTACGCCTCTCCTCCAAACGGGAATCTTCCCACTCTTGTCCCGCTCCCAACTGATATTCCAGCAACATTGTTAACTCTAGGTCTCCCAATTGGTTTGGTTGGCTTTTACGGTTTTGGTGAGTCTCAAAAATGCATGTTCTCTTACTGTTAGTACCTTTACAATTCTCACATATTTTTTTGTTACAAAAGAGATAACAGCCTGTCATTTTCTGACTGATGCATCATTCTTTTAAAAGTGTTAACCGGACAAAAAATGGTGTTTTGTAAGTCGTAACCATTTATGCTTCAAAAACTAAAATTGTTTATAAAAGTATACAAATACAGTTAGTATACCTAGCATAGATGTTCTCATGGTCGTGTTAAGACAATACGTGTGATGGATTTAACAATCTATATTCTCTTATAGTTTCGTATCCTTTATTCTAACATAAAATCTGGCTAAAAACTTTAATTCATTCCACTATGAAATAAAGATTACAAACCATCAATACATTATAAGAGCCGATAGGCGATAACATAAATGTTGATGCATAATCTGGCGCGGACCGATTCAACGACTCTCCCTGGGCCGTTAGTCGTCTTTTCGAGCCCTGAGTAGACCTGTCAACAAAGAGAACCCGTTAGGAGTGGACCCGAGGCCGTAGCCCCGGGATCCACCTCCGACGGTCAAGTTAGTATCGATGCGTTGTAGCATACAAGATTTAGGTTTAGAGTAACCTGTTTGGTCGTAGTCAATAAAGAGATTCCAGCCATGTATTTATAAGGCATGGATTAGGGTTTAGGCGTAGAGTGGGCCGCTGTCTGCCGGGCCTGGCCCATTCCAGACTATACGTCCACAAGCCCCCCAAGTCTAGTGTGACATAGTGCATGGCTATGTTATGCTAGACTTAAGTTCTGTTCATGGCCGCGTAGGCCCAATCAACCATGACGGCATGGCCCATGTGTGCGCAACTCAGGTGTGCGCATAGGACGGACTATACTGCGCAGCCCAAATGCGACAGTGCGCACTGGTTGTCCCAGAGGCGCAGTCCTGTTTAGCCCATTAGACTATATCCGAATCCGCGACCTTGTAGGCGCGTCCGTGGTGACCATGTTCCATCCTGAGTAACACCCGTTCTTACATGACGGGGAGGGATGCGCATATGCTAGGTTTCCCGCCACAGTGTGACAGTAAAGACCCCGTAAGAAGAACACGTAGTTCTATAGTTGGGGTAACACTGACATTGCGATTGTGAGAGTCTCACAATGGTGAAGGTGGATCTCGTATGCTGCATCCTGGGTAAGGGCGTACCTTTTGTACCAGTAGCGATGCAGCATGGTGCGACAGAAGACATGCTTCTGTGGCAAAGGTGCGCGCTGTGCGCGACAAGGAGGTGCGAACATTACATCCGTCTTTACAACCGACAGAGGACGTCTCCCCTGCGGCAAGATGGTGCGAATATTTAAATCCGTCTTTGTACCGGGCTTGCAATACCTCTTACGTACGATCTGCTTCCAAATATTCCTGCGTGACGCGTACGGAAACAGTAGTAGGATATACCCTGGTAGCCCCCCAAGTTTGATGGTGCTACTCGTGTAGGAGCATTAAACTTAGTTATTCAAATCCTGAAAAACACTTAATGCAAATATTAAAACTATATGTCGCGAATCGCAACATATAAAACTTATTGAAGTAAAAGATTAATAGCGCGAAGCATATTATATAGCACATAGCATATAAGAGAAACTTTCGCTGTGCGAATTACACCTATCGTGAGGTTTTACAACTACATAAAAAAAAGTAGCGCGTAGCTAATCTGCGAACGCAGTACGCTCATGGCGATTGATTGATCTTTTTCTTTTTTATTATTATAATAAAAACAATGGCGCGGATGGATGTACCGTGACCGCGACTAATAGTTTTTTTTCGCACGCACAGACACAGATAGATGTATCGTGACCGCATAGACTCTAACGTTTGAGGATGATCGCAGTTGACCACGGCTTTTGTCTGCGTGCGCTCATGGCGATTGACTAGCATCGTGGTGCCTGTATGTAACAGTGCGCTCATGGCGCCCATCTGCGAAGATGTCTGAACGCATGGCCTAACGCGGGTGATTTATCGTGACTGCGTTGTTCGCGGCTAAAAGATAAAGTAGGTCCGATCGTGCGGACTTAGTGCGGCTATAGGTAAAATCGTGTTTACCAAATTTAAAAGATTTACATAAAATCTTCTTAATAATTAAAAGATACCAGATCTTATCGATTTAAAAGATATGCACAAAATATTGGGATATCTGTTTAGTTTTATAAAAATATTGCATCTGATTACGCAACTTGTTACTCGATTACAAACAACTTGTGTTCTTGTCGATTATTAATTATTATATAAGCTTGATATGTTTGACTAAAAGTCAACCCAATCAAAATATCCGTAGCTGCTGATTATTAATTTTGTACGTAAAGAGTAATAGGACAAAAGTAATAGGAGAAACAATTCGCTTGTCGCTACGATTGTTTCTTTCGTTTTTTTTCTGTGTATATCGTATACTAGCAGGTACACGATAAAAAATATATTGGTAAAGAGGTACCGGCTTTTGAACTCAATGGTTGCTTTCCGGTGATGTGAGAGCACAAAACTTGTCGTAGTGTGTCTCCACGGATGGCGCCACTTGTTGATGCATAATCTGGCGCGGACCGATTCAACGACTCTCCCTGGGCCGTTAGTCGTCTTTTCGAGCCCTGAGTAGACCTGTCAACAAAGAGAACCCGTTAGGAGTGGACCCGAGGCCGTAGCCCTGGGATCCACCTCCGACGGTCAAGTTAGTATCGATGCGTTGTAGCATACAAGAGTTAGGTTTAGAGTAACCTGTTTGGTCGTAGTCAATAAGGAGATTCCAGCCATGTATTTATAAGGCATGGATTAGGGTTTAGGCGTAGAGTGGGCCGCTGTCTGCCGGGCCTGGCCTATTCCTGGCCCAGTCCGGACCATACGTCCACAATAAACTTATGAAAACGCGGCCACCATAAATCTAATAAAACCCAAAAAGTTACCAAGAATTCACTGAAAGTATAACACTCAAGGATGTAACTAGCCACATACATACATCTCATGCTTGATCCTCGTTATGAATATCGGGAACTATAAGGAACATTGACTGCTATGAAGAAGCTAACCTTCTCGAACTGTTAGTAATAATGTTTTTTATTTGTCTTGGACCTAATAAGTGCTTTCATCCAAATTTTTGTTTGAGCCAGAATTCCGGGTTACGTGCAGTCTTTATCTACAATCAGTTCAACCTCTTAAGGACGCGCAAATATTGACGTATATAAGTAATTACTTGTGTAGTTGTGTGTTGATATTACGATTGACACACGTATATAATAATGTTGGTTTGGTGATTCAGATGAAGCTAACGTATACCACTTCAATCATCCTTGACCCTAAATATATATGAAAGCTCAGTAGCCTCTAAATATGTTGAAACTGATAGCAAACTGAGATTTTGTATTACTGAATGATCATGATAAACAGAAAAGCATACAGAGATTTTGTATTATTGAAAAACACTAAAGGCTAAACACGATAAAACAAAACAGGCCTTATTTAGCTAACATATAAGATGAGCTTATTAAGCTAACAATACCAGCTTGAAATCATTGAGAAAATTCTTCAGTGACCAGCCAAGTAGTCGAACTTGACTACCTAGCTAGTAAGTACCCTTTAAGTGACTGTACATGCGCAAGTCGCAAATAAGTAAGCAAAGTAGCCATTTCTTACTAAGAAGAAAGCAATAGAACCCGGTTAAGGAGGCTGAAATGTCTCGAACAAACTCAAGGGACTTGAGTATATATGGGCTTCAAACAGAAGTCTAAGACACATTATTTGTATCCTATGCCTATCAAACAAAAGGAAATTAAATCCACTTTTGCATACCACAATTTAAGAAGCATATCAAAGAAGAACTAGTACATGACATCTAGCAAATACATGATTCTCCTTATTTAGGGCATCCACAATGTGCTTGTGTGACATGGTCTCATAGGTAAACAACCTTTAACTCAACTCATCTGAGGTACTTATCTAAAATTTACATTGCTTGTGGTTTAAAGTAAACTTATCATAGTTTTCGTAATCCTCATTTGAAGAGTTTCTAATATAAATTAATCAATATAGATCAGCTTTAGTGAATAATTTATGGTAATCAAAGGACTGTAATTTTAATGTTCATTAGTAAGTTCATGTATTATTTTTAGCTTTATGTGAGACTGGGTAAGGTAAACTATAAAAATGACATAAAAACATAAAAGTAAATTATTAAAAAAAGTGTGTGTTATTATATCATATAATAAGAGATTGAAAATTGTTGATGTGAAATGTGTAAGGTTCAATGCATCGTGGATATTTTATGTAAAATAATGAGATGATGATGCGGCAACGCATAAAATCTAGTAAGGTTCAATGATACACCGGAGATGGTCTTAGTTTCATTCTTGTACCTTGTGTTCTACCATATAAATTACATTTATTTTAGTTAATGGAATTGACATGAGCCAAACCAGTTTTGGTAGACTGCAATACAAAAATACTCTTTATTAAAATGATACTACGTAAATTGCAAGATTTTGATAATTATTCATGAGACTTGTCGACATGGCCCTCGTTTTACATGCCCACAAGGCCACAAAAGCCCAAAAGATTTGGAACCAATACCGACATGTCAATTTTTTTTGACCTCATGTCCATTAAGTTTGTCCTTAAAAGGTGGCCAAGGAATAGAGCAGTCGATATGGACAATTTTAGTCAACTTTGGCTCTCTCTGACTTTGCTAAAACTGCAAGACCAATGTCCACATGTACCCTCTGGTTTCCATATCTAGGCTTGCAAAGGCACAACTGATAGATATATGCAACTTGTACCATGACGGTTACCTCTTGTGTAATCGAATCAACCTAAGAGGGATCGATGCATCAGTGTAAAGTAAAACAAGCTTAGAACATCGACCAAGGAGGGATCGATGCGTCAATGTAAAGTAAAACAAGCATAGAACCAAAGACCAGTGATTTCATGTTTCACTTGATGGTTTGTGCTAGTTACTTTCACTGCATCATATATTTGACCCCAAGTAATATATGGATTTCATGTCGGTCATTTCTTTCAACATGGTAATCTAGTTAGTGGAGGAGACTAATGACAAGTGAAATTTGAATGAGACACCTATAATACTTCTAAAAAAACATGTATCAATTCAACACGCGCATAATACTTGATTGCTAGGTGAACAGAACATTCCACATTTCAAATCAAGAAAACAGCCTGTTTCCAGCAATCTTGATGACTCAAAATTCCAACAAAATGTGCCCAAAATAACACCTTTTTGTTCTTTTAAGCAAGCAGCCTTACCACCACACAATCTAATCATCTTCACACTTGTTATTCCAACAAGGTTTTGCACCAAATGATGCATATTGTGCCTAAACAATCTTAACTTTCGTATGAGTTTATAGTTATACCTCTAAATGAAAGCACAAAAGTAGCTAACATTAACAAGTTTCATCAGTTGAATTCAATATATATATAATTGCTCAAAAAACAAAACAATATCTTGACATGATATAACACAGCCAAATGAATCTAAACTACTAAAAGGAATAAGCTGCAAGTAATCTAATGATTCATTCATATGTTGTAAATTGTAATCTCAGCAGGTCTTGATATTTACATTAAGCCTCGAATCATATCCAACCAACAACTTCACTATCACCGTAACATAGGGCCATCAAGCGCAAGAGCCCTGCGTCTACGCGATGACATTGATGTACTTCCATGACTCACTCTATCATCAGAACTTGAACTAGAACTCGAAGCCAAAGCCCTTCTTCCATTTCTCATAAACCCACCACCAAAACACGAAAACAAGTTCCTCAAAACCCGACTCAACCCATTTCGTTCCCTAGCCACATTCCCTCTAGAAGCCCACGAAATCCTCCTAGGAGCACCATTATTATTAAACCCTCCATCCATTTCCGTAAAAACAACGGGCAACTCCCTTTCCCCACCTCGTCTCCCACCCGAAAAACGCCCAACCGCAAACCCCCCACCGGGTAACCTCCATATAGTTAACCCAACAGCTTCCTCATCATTACCCGTTTGATTATTCGCATCACTAACCCCTCTATTCGGAGTCTCGGCCGGCAGCTCGTGCCTACAAACCGGGCACGAGTTCCTTAACGCGAGCCAGGGGAGAATACATTCGGAATGATACAAATGCTGACATGGCATTTGCTTAGCTTCTGTTCCTAAATCAAAAGGCTCCTTACAAACAGCACAATAAGACTCAATTAAAACATGATCATCCTTAATTTCTATATTTGGCATAGACTCAATAGCAGCTTTAGAAGCTGGGGGATTATTATCAATCCTACCTAACCCATTACCTTCTATTTGAGCTAACTGATCCAACAACCTATCAAAACCCGACCCGAGTAAAAACTCCGACATACTAGCAGGCAAAGGCCTTAAACCCGACCCGGCCCCATCATCATAATACAACTCAAACCCACCCCCACCATTATTACCATTATCCTCATTACCACTGTTTTCTTCAGGTGTGCTAGTGGGCCCACGTAGGACAATAACCGGGTTAAACGGTGACCGGTCACCGGTGGTCCGCCTAGCGCGGCGGAGCAGATTGACCGGTGGACTTGGGGTTTGTTGACCGTTGACCATGTACATGGCGGAAGCTGGGAAACGGGTCCGGTTAAGATCCGACCCGGTTGTTCTATTAGGACTGGTTATCTCTTCTATAAAGCCACCGTTGCAATCAGGGCAAGACAAGGATGAATCTTGATGGGTTCTGACCCTTATAGATCTGTTGCATCTGTAGCACCAGTATGATAAAGATCCAGTTGACATCTAATAGATCTTTATATATATAAATTTTATAAAAAAAAATTATAAAGATCTGATCTTTATAAAATACCCAATTCGAATTTGCCTTGTTTTTGCTCAAAAAGATGAAAAAAATCAAATCTTTTTAATCAATTAATGATTATTTGATAGAAATGAAGAATACCCAATTCGATTTTGCTGAAAAAGATGATAAAGATGGAATCTTTTTAATGAATTGATGGTTATTTGATAGAATTGAAGAAAACCCAATTCGATAATCAAGAGAAAGAAAAAGATTTGATTTTTGTTATTGAAAAAGAATCTTGAATAAAGAAAATGATAGGAAATGAAATTTATATAAAAAAGGGGTTAGGAGTATAATCGGTGGAAAAGAGAATATCTCTCTGGGAGAGAGAGAGAGAGAGAGTGTGTTTTTGTGTGTGTGAGAGAGAGAGAGAAATGGAAATGGAAATGTTTGAGAAATTATATGAAGGAAAAGTGAACGCGTGAGAGAGATTGGCGTGACACAAACGCTTCTCATGACCTCTAGTGGAAGGAGTCAAAGTCTTTTTTTGTTTTTACATTTTCTTACCTTGAGTTTTTGTGTGAGGTTTATGTTTTTACCTTGGGTTTATTAAGTTGCTAATTTATAATGACAAGGTTTTAACTTTTAATTGCCCGCGCGTTGCAATGAGATTACAACCGATCTGTACGATAATAACATAAATTATAACAACTTGATATGAACTCGAAATCTAGTTTAGTACTCCCTCCGTCCCATATTAAGTGTTCACAATAGAATCTTGGGATGTCCCAAATTGAGTGTCCATATTCTATTCCAACCAATGAGATGAGACTTTAGTGGGTAAAAATGATATTTGATTGGTGGAGAGTTTAGTTAGTGGATTTTTCTAAAACTTTGTGCATTTTGAAAGTGGACACTTAATATGGGACGGAGGGAGTAGTAGATTTAAATTTAACTTACATAAATAAATAGTTGAAAATTAAAAGAGTGTAAAAGTATAAGGTTAAAAATGAAAGCTTGATGTTAATGGTAATAAATAGTATTTTCACTATTTTGTTTGTGAATTGATATCAAGTAAGATCGTGAGTTCGAGAAAATTGTGTATGGGTAGGGACGACAATTGTGGTTAATGGGTACATGTACTTCAAAACTAGCATCTACTCACGTAATTTTTTTCTCATCTGTAACCCGCCCATCACTCGTCATTGGGTACAATTTTCTACCCGCCCATCACTCGTCATTGGGTACAATTTTCTACCCAATGGGTTAGTGAGCCAAACTTCAAGCGAGAAGCCGAGAATGTGTATTTGAGTATTGACGATCAGAATTGAGATGTATCATGTATATATCTTTGATTGTTTGATCTTTTATATATACCTTTTGATCGTGAAACTCAAAAAACTGCTGGTCTACTATGTTTTCTAGAAGTTATAGCTATAAGATATATACCTAGAACCCTACAAATCTTTAAGTCCGCCCACCACCCACCGATGGGTACAGATTTTCACCCACGACACACTCGTTGGTGAAATCTAACGGGCCTACCCTTCCATTTATGTGCGGGTGCCCGCGGGTTATGATTTTTTCTCGCCCATTGCTATCCCTATATAGGATGTGTTATTATATCACATTCATGTCAACGTTTGTATTTTTTTTTTTTTTTTTTAACTATGATTTTTGATTTTTGGCCGGTTAATTCACATGGATTGCATCCATCGTCACAAAGACTTAAACCAGATGAGCCTTCTCATTTTAAAAGATAGGCATTCCATTATTATTATTCTTTTTTTTTTTACCTAATAGAATTGAACTTGAGATCTAACACATTTAAATGTGATAATAACAAGCATTTTTGTCACCATTTTATCCATTAGTGGTAAGGTTATATAGCATTATTATATAACACTAAAAAAATGCTCACCAAGTTACTTGTTATGCTATAAGATGTTATACGTGAAAAATAAATTACGTATAATCACAATTAAAATTAATTGAACTTACGACCTTTTCATTTATGATTCATGCCTCTCCTGTAGAGTCTACATCCACGAAGATTAAAATGTAAAAAGGTTAGATAATATGTACAAAGATTAACAAGTACCATAGAGATAAATCATGTAACATGTTATATAGTTGTTTGTATATCAAGATGAGGATTAATTTGTGGAGAGCTACACGTATATGAGCTTGACAAACATGATTCTTTTGAGGTTATGTCATTTTCTTTTATTTAACATTAAAATTCGCAACACCGAACGAATAACTATAAATGTACAAGATTGTTAATTTGGTGAAGTAACCAAATTAAGGGAGCACATTTGATGCATGAAACGTGTAGTTGGGTCTAGATCCAAAAACTTTATTAAAATATTTATTCCATTCGTTTGGTGTAACTAACAAAACTCTACGGTTAGACATAAGACATGTCGATATGTCATACAAATATCTAGTTTATATTTTGATTGAGGTTCGGCAACGTGAGAACGAGAATAAGAATGACATAAGAAAGTGTTTGGCCTAGAATAGAATGATTGAAATTAGGCTTGGCCGAAATAAAAAAGGCGTTGTATATAAAAATCTCAACTAGATTTTCTCATTTCTAGCGAAAATATATAGCTAAATTAAAATTCGGCTTTCAAGTAACCATTTCAAAACCTAAACTTTTAATAGCTAAGGGATCGTTATTGTAAATAGTTTCACGTTGCTTTTATACTCGAGTCACTTCTTTTGATCTACCTTTTGAACGGTCAATGGTTGTTTTTATTTATTTATATTTTCTTTTCGTGCTATCCAAACTTTAGTCGATGACTGAGTGCATCATTACGTATATTTGTGCTGGACAAAAAGTTTAATAAACGACTATATAGATGACATAAGTTTGTTGAAAACTTCTTATAAGACTACTAAAAATGATTTTCATCGATTAATTTATCCAAAGGATTAAATTGGCAAAAATCTTGCCTCCATACTCCTTTTTCTGGGTGTAATCACATTTTTAAAAGAATTAGCATAAAGCAATGAGCATCTATTCCTTAATTTAATAGTGTTATAAGTTAGAAATTTACTATATATATTTATTTTTTTATAAGAGAGAAATTTACTATATATGTGTTTATATGGCAGGTACCTGCGTGTTGTAATGACATATACATTGTAAGAAAATATTTGCGATAAATGTTTCTCATTTATAGTTTCCGTTGTAACAACATTATAAATTGCGATGATATATTGGTCTATTAAGTTTAAAAACTATCAAACTAGTTTATTGAAAACTGTAGAGTATGCCGCGATGTTGGTTCAACATAAAAGTGGTAGTCGGTAATATTATGGAGATAAGGTCAAAGTGGTTGACATTGGCTTATATAGTATAAAAAACTACATCTACTAATCACAAAAAACCTATAAGTTTAATTATATGTAGTAAATTAATTTAATGAATTTATAGATATTATTATAATTAATTTGGTAACTCTTATAATCATTAATTCAAAATTAAATTACACACCAAAAAAAAAGGGATCGAGTAATATGTATAACATTTTATACTTTTTAAATCTTGTTTAACTTTTTTGCTGTTAACTGTTGTACATTATGCGTAATTAGTAATATTCAAAACAAAAACATGTACTATGTATGATTTATATTGGAGTAACATAAGATGTGTGCAACATGTATAAAATTACAGAGCTTTAATTGTTAGTATCATATGCATAATATTTTATACTATTTAAAATTTATTTATATTTTTTGCTTTAAAGTGTTGTATGTCGTTTATAGTTAGTAGTATTTAAGACAAAATTATGTATGCTTTATATAGAGTAAGATAAGATAAGATATATGTAATATGTTACAAAAATCATATATTTAACACTTTACACCTTTGCTTCTTATAACTTAAAAAAATCATCCATGTTTTTATTATTACGGTTTGTTTTGTCTTAAATCTCCAAAAGGTGAATAATATTTGCACTGAATATATTTGTTACGTAGTAAAATTTTATCATATTTAGATTTATTATTTTTATAAACGTATGAGTTTAATTATATGCGGTAAATTAATTTAATAAACTTATAGTGATTATTAATATAATTTAGTAACTCCTATAATCATTAATTCAAAATTAAATTACTAAGAAAATAGTTATACAGCTTTAATTGTCTTTACCATATGTGTAACATTTTGTACCACTTAAAATCACTTTTAATTTTTTACTTTATAGTCGGTTATAAACACGCTTTAAAGACCCGTTTGCACCGGTTATTTTTTAAAGACAATAGAGGAAAATGAGATGATACAGAAAGAAAAATGTAGAACATGTTTCATTTAAAATATGAAACACAAGAATGAGACAACACGTCCATCGTATTCAAATAAGAATTGATTACTGTTACAATTACAGAACAAAACGTCCAAGCTTGGGGTCTCAAAATTGATTGCCTTGACGTTAGCAAAGATGTGCTAGTGAGCGCCTGATTGGACTTTACACACCCATATTGTCCATGGCCGCTGCACACCTAATAGTCCATTACTGACGTGTGTATTTTACACCTAACCTATTTGTAAGTTTTGATATAGACCTTGCAAGTACCTTCCCTCATATATAAACGACATTTGTTTTTTGTTTAGTTTTGGAGAAACTTACCATCCTACATTCACAATGACTCAAAAGCATAATAATATATTCACTTTTAGTAAGTGAAGGGATTAGCTTGGTCATTGCTATATCTTTTTATTTGAGCACCAAATAGCGTAGTGTTGGTTTGAAGTGATCTCTTCCATTGTGTCAACATAAATTCAAAAAGCATAATCTCTTAAAACCTTATTAAAAAAGTTTTTTAAACCCAAATACATTTCTATAGAATGAAACTATCTAAACTTGCACGTAATCATACATATCACATCGTCTTGACAACAACGCAATACAATAAAGCCTCAACACAGGGACATAGATATACAACACCCCCCACACAAGTCAACACTATTTACAACCACCCCTAAGATCTTCATCGAGCGTTAATCGCCAATACTTATCTAAACTTCCTATTTTCGCCTTGCTCCATTGGAAGAATATAGAGAAGTTACGAATATCCTATAAATTAACATTTTAGGAAGTCGCTATTTAATTAAGCGGAGTCGGGTGACCTTCCAACCCTAAATTCAAACCGGTTCCTTTTAAATATCTTTTTATGTTTGACCTGTTGGAGAATAAATACAAACCAAAATCCAACCCATCCCGTAAGAAATGGATCCGGAACATTTGCAGCATCTTGTCTAATTATACAGCATAACCCAATGCAGTTCATGAAATCTAAATTACTAACATCCAGTGCACAAATCCCCCGACAACCAAGACCGAATTACCCTCAAACTAATACTTTCCAATCCCCACAACAGTACCTTGACGATAGTATAATTGTTACTCAAGTACCCGCGATTACGTTCTCTTAATATGTCGTTAGGATTGAAAAGCTACTCTAATAGGTCTAAGGGTGAGGGAAGATTCTTTTTGTATTTTATGTTTTTAGGAAAGCAAGTAAAATTATCTCGGGTTTGAAGGAGTGAGCGAAATTAGTTGCTAGTCAACTAACCCAAATAACTACAAATGCAAATAAAATAAAATAAACGAAAATAAAATGGTTGTGAAAACTTATATGGAGAGAAGTGTGTTTACTTAGATTTCATTACTCTCTAACTATCTTTTACCGGTTGATTAGTGTGTTATAATTGCGTGGATGACGGGTTGCATTCCTTAATACCAGTCGTGGGGGTGTGTACGAACTTCCCCAACTCTATAAGCTCCTACTTCACTCCTATGTCGAGCCGACTAAAAGCTCCTAACATGGGATCACTAGAATTCGCTCATGCATTAAATACAACCATATAATCGTAGTGAACATCCGATCATGTTTCTTAAGACGTTCAAGCAAGTTACCGTATAGGAGGTTAGCCAGTTTTCTTAAGCCTAACATCGATAAACATTCATCCAATACAATTAATAACACACCATTCAACCAATAATTAATAGTTAGGTTTTATTAGATCTAAGCAAACACGAAGAAAACCTAGCCTAGCATGTTAGACAAAAGACAAGAACAAGATAGAATCAAACAACACATAGACATATTGAATGATTAATTGATAACTTATCTTCAATGTAACATGGAAGATCTCAAGGTGAAAAACCTTGAAAAAGCTGCTAAAATTCGTATTAGGGTTCCTCTCTAAAAAGTTCCACACAATGAATGAAAATTGCAAAAATATATATAGGAAAACAGATCTGACGGCGTCACTCTTTGTGTTGTGATGCCGTCACCTCGCCGTGCTAGGGTTTCCTGTCGGCCTCTTGACGCCGCCCCCCTTTAACTTCCAAAATTCCATTCTGGCTTATCAAGGAAAATCTTCACATCCACCTCCGTTTGTCTAGCTTGACGGCGTAACCTCCTATGCCTTGACGCCGTCATGGGTACTGTTCCAACAGAATTAGAGACTTTGTCGTTTTCTTCACTTTTATGCTCCAAAAACGTCCAAAATGCTTCCTTTTCCAGATTTCTTCTCCAAAGTACCTAAAATGACAAAAGGAACTATTTAGGGTAATATTTGATCAAATAATTACGATTTAGGGCTTAAATGACCCCTCAAAAGCGATACACTTTTCGCCTCATCATATACACAATATCTATTCTATATTAATCTTCATACGCGTCTTCCTCTTTAGTCTTCATCATATAAGCATTACAAACCATATGTACTAGCAGTTATAGTTGTCAAAATCGCGCCTAGGCGCAAGGCTCTAGCCTTTGGGTTTTTTCAGATCGAGGCTCACAACATGCATGAATCCCACAAAAAGCGCGCGCCTTGGGGCTTTTTGCGTCTTTGCGCCTTTGGGCTTTTTGCGCCTTTGGGCTTTTTGCGCCTAGGAGATGTAACAGTTTGTTTTTTTTTTTTTTTTTTTTTTTTTTTTTTTTTTTTTTTTTTTTTTTTTTTTTTTTTTTTTTTTTTTCTCTCTCCTAATATTAAGATAAGATACATGGGCCTTTTAAGTCATAGAGTGAGTATTTGTATGATTTGTAAATTTGAATTAATTTTATGTTTATTTTATCGATTGAAATTTTCTTTAAGACGTTACTATGTTTCACTAAGTATTTTCTTTACGACATATTATCATGAAAATATGGCATTGTGCCTAGAATATTAATATGTTGCTGGCTTGATATTTTGGGTTAAATTGTGCGCTTTGTTAGATGTAAGCTACAAGTGTAGGACACAAACATATTTAGTCTGAAATGGGTTTTAATCTCTATATAGGTCATCGAGCTAAAGAGTTTATCCATTTTAGAAGTGACAACCGATCCATTTTAATATTTATAATGGCAATATGTGTCATGCATTAAGTATTTTAATGTTATTTTGTTTTGTTTAAGCTACATAAATGGTCACATATTTTATAAAAAAAACCTAACGTTTTTAGTGCCCCTCGCATTCATGAATCCCGCACCTTGGAGTGCGCCTCGACTCGAGGCTCTTTGCCCCCCTTTGCGCCTTAGTGCGCCTTGAGCCTTTCAGAACACTGCTAGCAGTACTAACTCAATTAGTACTGTTAGTGTTTTTCTCAGCAGTGTTGATTTTAGACCTAGCAGTACAAACTATTAGTTTAATTCCCAACAACACCTATTCGCCTTAGCCTACCGTGTAGTCTTAGCTCATGATTGGGAAGTTGCTATTTGCTTAAGTTTAAAGTTCAAGTAGAGAGATTCGGAAGTCATCCCTACGTCGAAGACATATATTTGAAGATCATTGAAGACCACCCCAAATTATCCCAAATATGATTCATCTCAAGGGGGGGGGGGTGATATTATTTATCTACATTATGTTGATTGAAAAAAATTGTGAATTTCTTTATGTAAATAATAATAGTGATAGTGCATTGTTATAAGCACTAGTGTCGAGCTTATCAGACTTAGTATCGAGGAGGCCACCTCGATCACATATGAAGAGTTGAGTCGGTTACTAGTTTACACCAACAATATTGATGAAGAACAAGAAGTGTGCTCATCATGATGTCCACTAATGACACACTTTCTTGTTGCATTATGATCCGGTTTTTGCGTCCTAATGCTTGGATTTTGGATGGACGGCAGATGGTAACAACTTGGTTGTAGGCTAAGACTATTTGCTTCTTATTTTTCACTCTTAAACATTTATGTGCATCCCATGTCTTATCCTACCCTTTATTTGTGAATTGAGCAGTCATTGGTGTCTTGGCCATGGATTTGGTCATGTATCGATGGTTTTTGTCGCCTTCGCCGTAGTATGTTAGTAACAATACTACACCCTAGCCTTATAATTTGTTCACCCAATATTGCCTTCAAAGATTGTTTTGACCTTAGCTCTAGTGGTGGAGTTTTGTGTAACCACCAAGCCTATGATAGAATACATGCTATGACTATGCGTTGAGTGATCACCCCGAAATAGACACTTATATTAGGGAGAGTATGAGTGTTTGTTTCCCATTTCGTGAGGTGTTCGGCTTCCAATATTCTAGCATAGGAAATTTTTAATCTCATATTTCCCAAGTAATTTAGGGGATATCTTTTTAGAAATGATTCTAATAAGGTCTACTTGAGGATAAGTAGAGTTTAAGTGGGGGGATATTTGATGACATCAAATAATCATAACTTTTTAGTGTCAATTTCCCCTTAATATGTTCATTATTTGTATCGTTTTATATGGATATATACATTGATTTCTTTATATTTCGTTTCCAGGTTATAAGTGAGCATATGAGCTAAAGAGAGGCGGATTTGGAAAAGCACTCGCAAGAATGTACACTTTAGCATGCTTAGAAGAAGTTACGGCGTAACTCTACTCTCTACTTACGTCGTAGCCAACGATTGAAGACCAAGTCAACACTGATCAAGAGTTACGGTGTAACTTCCACAAGAAGTTAAGCCGTAGCTACTCAAAGACTTAAAGAATTTCGACATTAAGAAGGTTATGCTGTAACCATCATATAAGGTTATGGTGTAAATGGGGCACAGTATGGGATTCTAGTTATTGACGACATTATGACGTAGCTACACAAGAAGATTACGACGTAAAGGGAAACCTTAAATAGATTACGGCGTAGCCATGTATAAGGATTACGACGAAACTGTTGCCGCCAAGGGATACGGCATAACTATCCATCTAAGTTACGCCGTAACCATCACTAATGGATAAGATCGTCCGAGGATTACACTAGCTACGGCATAACCATTACTCAAGGTTAAGTCGTAGCCTTGACCAGCCATATTTCCTGCATTTTACACATCTTCCATACCAC
Source organism: Artemisia annua (assembly GCA_014162995.1). Lineage (NCBI taxonomy): Eukaryota > Viridiplantae > Streptophyta > Magnoliopsida > Asterales > Asteraceae > Artemisia > Artemisia annua. The sequence continues at coordinate 108,132 of LBNU01022555.1, forward strand.
CAAAAGTCAGAGAACGAAGTCGGGCTCCAAACGGACAAATCTCAGCAGCATACAGAGCATTTTCTAAGGGAGAGATCACGACATAACATCCATAAGTTTTAGTTTTTCAATTTCAATTTACACTTACGATTCCATGTCTTTCATTACATGCAAAACATTGAATCCACTGTACTTTTTAATATGATCGGCTAAGCACCTTTGGTCCTAGCCTAGTTATGATTTCTACATTTTGTTGATTATGTTTTGATGCTTTTATTGTCGTTTCTAGTGTGTGCATGCTTAGTTATTCGATAGATCCTCTAGTTTCGGTAGTTTTGAAGATCGTTTGTACGTATTACACTAGGAGAATTGACCAAAGGACCCTAGAGTAGTAGGTTGCGAGGATTGGTAATAATTGACCAAAGGACTACCAAACCCCTTACGTGCGAATTGACCAAAGGATCACCCTCCAGGTTGAATGAACTTAAGAAGTTAGATGTGTGGTCTAAGATCCGAGAGGGCGTATCACACAAAGAATTAATCTAGCATATAGTGGAGCTTAATGACTCAAACTAGTCAACATATAAGCTTTGACATCCATAAGGATCCAGACCTTTGGTGCCCTAGACAGATTCTAGGGAGATAGGCTAGACGAATTGAACAAAGGAGTATAGTGAATCTTATGCCCCACTTGAAGCGATAGAAGGTTTAACTAGAAAACATAGTCATGATAATGTAGGATGAACAACTAGGCTAATACACTTTCTCCCTACTATTTTACAACTCAATTTACTTTCTTCATTTCATTTCTGTTTATTTAGTTTAATTAATCAAATGATCATAAACCCCTTTAAAACGTGACATAGACTTAAGTTAGAATCTAGATACACATAGCTCTTAGGACGACCTCGGCTTTACCGAATACTACACTACACACGACCGAGTACACTGCTCGTGATTGCATAAGGTAGACCATAGGTAAACGAGACAATTATAAATAGTAAAACCTGGTCAGAAAACCTGCATCACTTGGTCTATGCGCATGTTTTATCGGTCATGCAGGAGACCATCAATAAAAATGATACATTTTGTGGACAAGTGTGTCAATTAGAAGAGAACAAGTGTGTTAATATCCTAAAACATACTCGAGATCTAGAACAAGTGTATCATTTCGAGAAAACAACAGGCTTACTTGTGAAAAGGTGTGCAAGTTTGTGTATTAAAATTTTTTCAACTTAAGTGTTGTTGGGAATTATATTTGAGTTGATAATACAAAACATATGAAAGATGATGGACTAAAGAAGATAAAAGAAGAATTCTTCAATTAATGAAGAATGAAACACAAGGGACTTGCTTGGTAAATAAGTTTTTATTTATTAGTCCCTCGTAGTCTTTTGTAACCCTAATCCTCTAGTATATAAAGAGGACAAGGGACATAGGTTTAAAGTACGTACAAGATGTAAACCTCAAAGGTGTGTGTGTGGGAACCTAGACGTAGGGAAAACGTCTAGGGTTTGTTAGTGGTTTATTAGTTTAGAGAACATGTTCTACTTGATCAAGGTAGAACATGTTAATTGGTTTGTATGTTAGAGTAGAGATGATGACGAAGTAAACCTTGTTGATAATAATAATATTCTTTATGTTATTCCGCTGTGCTTAGTATTATCATTGTACTTAATGCTATCCTAGATTAAAAGGTTTAACAGCCTAGAGCCCGTAACGATCACAAGTTCTATGAAGTGCTGGGTTCCTACATGTGGTATCAGAGCCTGGGGCTCGTGATATCTAGGATTCACAAGGTTTTTATTGGTGAAGGAAAATTTTGTTTTTAAGGGTTTTGTATATTTTTGCTGCTGTTGTGATGAAGTTGCTTGGTGACAAAGGTAAACCAATCTTGTACTTAATTAACGAAGGTCAGAAAAGGTTGTCGTATACTGATTATGATGGGTCATTATTGCAAGTGGACATGGATTACCTCGTACAATATTAATATAGGTTGTCGCTTAGCATATAAGGTATTGATTACAACTTTTCTATAACATGATATCATTATCCTCGTATTAATTATATCATCATGCATCGATGGATCTAATGATTGGTTACTTTATTACATCATGGGTCGGTGCTATAACTTGCTAATATTTACTAAGTTTGGTGGTCTGTGAATGTGAATTCGTGGAGCTGATTGGTTTGTCGACTACATTATTATTTTATCTCAATCGTGGGTCGGTGGTTAAACATTGTTTAATGATTGTGTTTCATTCACCACACTGAGGTAATAAAGGCACAAGTTGTTTGAGGTTTGTGATCTTCAAAGATTATATGAAAGTACTGTCCCATATACTGAGTGATACCAATGATGGCAAAGTACTGCTATGATATTTTTAAAGTACTGTTACCTTGGTGAAGTTTTATCAACGTACTGCTCTTTGTCTTTCAACGTACTGCTTCAAGTTTGGTCCAATATCAGTGAATAAAGGGTTCGATGGTTTGTTTATTTGTGGACTGAGTCGAAGTGAAAGAACTGCTCGCTCATTTTTTGCAAAGTACTGCTGCGACGAAAGTACTGCTGTTCAACATACTGCTCGAGTAGTTTACAAAGTGCTGCTCTCACATATAAGGTACTACTGCTATGCTAATTGTTTTAAAGTACTGCTCGATCCCTCACAAGAAAGTACTGCTCTCTCAATTTCAAAGTACTGATGCTGATAATTTTTGAAAGTACTGTTCTTGAATTTAAAGTACTGCTCCATTGAAAGTACTGACATCAAGGTACTGCTCGTATCTTGAACGTACTGCTGCTTGTTTATGTTTAACGTACTGCTACAAGTAAGGGGAAGTACATATGCATTTGATTGGTTCTGGATGACACACACAAGGATAGTTTTGGCTGATTTTGCGACAAGTCAGTAACACACACACAGGAGGAACAACACACACACACATAGACGGTTTTGGTTTAAATAAAGAACTATTTTTCATTACTACTAGGTTTCAAATATTATTGTAGTCATTTTTCGAAAAGCTATTTGGAGATCTTCATGGCTGGTACTACATGGTATTTGTTTCTATGGTGGTTAATTATTCGACAAGTTCTTTTAAAATGGTTAACCTATTAGTTTCAGGGGAAGCTTAATGTTTCAATGTTTAACCATTTATGTGCTACATCAAGGTGAAGGTTTTCATGATTATTCGTTGGTATTCTTACTGAAGCTTTGGGATTTTTATGTCTTGAGTTCATTTAATAAGTAAGCGTTTTGGTGTTCTTAATGGTGGGTAATTCAAGACATTAAAGGACTAAATTGGATGTATGGTACTGGTTAGTGATTATGAAGATCAAGGTTTTTCTACTGCTAGTTGATATTACTACTGATGGTTTTGATTTCTATTGTTTCAAGTACATTTTTAGATGCGGAAAACTTAATGGTGGGCGACTTTGAAACATTGGAAAGATGGATTGGACGTGTAATATTGATTCGTGGTTGTGAAGATCAAGGTTGCTTACATTTGTCCCCTATTTGATGATGACAAAAAGGGGAAGAATATTTACATAGACGATTGCAACTTGTAGAGCCTTGGTGATATAGCATGGTTTAAGGGGAAGTTCATTTATCTTTCATACATATTAACTTCAGGGGAAGTTCGTGCTTAATTGGTTTTGTCATTATCAACTAGGGGAAGATTGTTGGGAATTATATTTGAGTTGATAATACAAAACATATGAAAGATGAAGGACTAAAGAAGATAAAATAAGAATTCTTCAATTAATGAAGAATGAAACACAAGGGACTTGCTTGGTAAAGAAGTTTTTATTTATTAGTCCCTCGTAGTCTTTTGTAACTCTAATCCTCTAGTATATAAAGAGGACAAGGGACATAGGTTTAAAGTACGTACAAGATGTAAACCTCAAAGGTGTGTGTGTGGGAACCTAGACGTAGGGAAAACGTCTAGGGTTTGTTAGTAGTTTATTAGTTTAGAGAACATGTTTACTTAATCAAGGTAGAACATGTTAATTGGTTTGTATGTTAGAGTAGAGATGATGATGAAGTAAACCTTGTTGATAATAATAATATTGTTTATGTTATTCCGCTGTGCTTATTATTATCATTGTACTTAATGTTATCCTAGATTAAAAGGTTTAACAGCCTAGAGACGGTAACGATCACAAGTTCTATGAAGTGTTGGGTTCCTACAAGTATGTCATTTTGAAGGGTGTAGGGTGTAGGTGTTGGTGATCTCCCGCATGGCCTATAAAACATGTGCATCGGAACAATGTCCAAAAAATGTAGTTATTTCGGCACTAGCTGTCAAACGAGCTGTGGGAAGTTCGAATGATGGTTTTTAAGTTGTGGGTCCTAGGCGCAACAATGGGAAGAATGGTAATGTGAAAGGTGGCTTGAAGGTTGGTCTAAGCATGGGATCCAAGATCCAATATCAACCAAAGGCTAAAACGACTACTTATAAGACTCCTAGCACGTCTAATGTGGATACGGATACTGGTAATGATAACATATCTAAAGGTGGTAAGGAAAATGTTTTGTATTCCAAGAAGTGGTTAATACGTAGAATATAATATGATTTACTATTAAAGGAATTTGACATTGTATTTGAGGGGAATCAACGGACTGGTAAGGAAATTGGAACGAGGAAAGTGCTAGAAGAGGTCGACAATGGTGATGATAGCAAGGGTGGGGTGGACAAAGTTGATAATGCAGGTGGAAAGTTTCTGACATTGGAAAGTTGGCATCAGAAAGTGGAAGTGTATTTGGAACAAAGAGCTTGTATGAACAATGAAAGGGAACAGTAGATGTTGATTATGATCCATGTGATGACGATTTGTATTATGATCATGGTATCTCTGAAGATCAACATGCTTTTTGTGACGCTTGGGATATCAAGGTTCGTGGTCGAAAGAAGAGTAGATTATATTGATGTTATGTTGAGTCAATTGTAATCTAGTCATAGTCGTATCTTTGTTATAGAAGTAGTTATGCTTTGTTACGTTAGTCGCTTTGTTACGTTAGTATTATCGCCTATCTAACAGGCAAAGATGTAGGATTCACCCACATCTATTCTATTTAAACGTTTTTTGGAACAATACATTTACTTATAAAACCCTTTGCCAAAAACAAAAATGATACAGTTGAACATGAAAATGATATACTTGAACACGAAAAAGATAGTGTCAAACGTAACAATTTTTTGTCATTTACCTCTCTCAGAAAAGGCGACTACCATGAACCCTAATTTCATTTCTGATCTATAATCCTTGTTTTGATTTCGTTTTAGATTTTGGGACTGATTAAACATTCGTGTTTATTATTCCTATATCATTCTTACGTCTAATTTATCAAGGATTTATAGATCATATTCGTTTTTTAGGGGTTTTTTTGTGCCGGTGCTATATTCAATCCCATAACCATATTCGCGATCTTTAATATCACTTTCTGGTGGTTTGTTTTTGTATTGGTTCTTTGATTTTCCTGGGCTTTTCATCGTCTTATCATTACCATACAACCGTTAATTAATGTTTTGGGGTTTTGACATTCGTCGATTATTCACCATTCGAATTTAGGGTTAGTTCGTTGGGTTTTGTGTGTTTATGCTTCGTTGGTGTGGTCGATTTAGTATGGAAAGGGGGTTTTGACAGAAAAAGGGAGAGGGAGTGGAAATTCTGTGAAGGAGAAGGGTCCGTCCATTGATGATGGTCCTGCTATGGGTAATGGTGGTAAGGCTTCTGGTTCTGTCATATCTTTTTTGGGTAAAGGGTTTGATGAGACGAAAAGTGTTACGCTTTTAGGAGGTCATTTAAGCCCTAATTCGTATAAATGTGATCAAATATTGCCCTAAATCGTTCCTTTTGTCATTTTAGGTACTTTTGAGAGGAATTCTGGAAAACATGCATATTCGGACGTTTTTGGAGCATAAAATTGAAGAAAACGACAAAGTCTCAAAGAAGCTGGAAATTACAACCTGACGGCGTCAGGAGTCACAAGGTGACGCCGTCAGTAAGGATGACAAAAGAGTGGAATTCAATTATCAAATGACAGGCCAGAAAGATTTCAAGAATTTACACCTGACGGCGTCAGGTGTTAGAAGATGTAGGCCGTCACGTGTTAAGTTAAAGAGAGACGACCCAGAGAGTTTTACAAGCTGACCACGTCCCAAATGGATCTAGGCCATCCGAGAACCCTAATGGCGGCGAGCTGACGGCGTCAGGCCCTATAAGCTGACGCCGTCCGAACTTATTTTCTATATATATTTTCCAAATTTTCATTCATTATGTGTGGAACTTTGTGGAGAACTTTTAGGGCAAACCCTAAAGACGAATTTTCTGTGACTTTTAGGGTTTCCAACCCTTGGAACCCTAGTGCTTAATTAAAGATAAGTCTTCACTTTAATTCAATCAATATGTCTATGTGTTGGTTGTCTATCTATCTTGCTTGTCTTTCAATTAACATGAGTAGCTAAATTCTCTAGTGTTTGCTTAGATCTAATGAAACCTAACTATTAATTATTGGTTAATTGGTGTGTGTTGTTGTTTGTTGGGATGATTGTTTCATCGATGTTAGGCTCAAGAAAACTGGCCAACCTCCTTTATGGTAACGTGCTTGAACGTCTTGGGAAACATGTAGTCGAGGCATACTAGGCTATTAAGGTAGTATTTAACGCATGAGCCACTGTTTACAACCCCTATGGTTGTGCCGTGCATGGCATAGGGCGAGATAAGAGCTCATAGAATTGGAGAGATATGTATGCCACTCCATGAGTTATTAGGAATACACCCTTCATCCACACAAGTAACACACATATCAATTAACCGGTAAAAGATAGTTAGGGAGTAATGAAATCTAAGTAAACACAATTTTCTCCATATTGTTTGCACAACCACAATAGTTTAGATATTTATTTATTTTAATTTGCATAAGTAGTAAACTTGGGTTAGTTGACTAGCAACTAATTCCGCCCTTCTTCCAAAACCGAGATTTTAATTGCTTTCCATAAAACATAAAAATACAAAAAGAATCTTCCTTCCACCTTTAGACCTATTAGAGTAGTTTTTCTATCCTAATGAACACTATTCCCTGTGAGAGAACGATCAATCCCCCGTACTTACCACTATCCTATACTACATCGGTCAGGTACACTGCCTGGTGGGGTTGTAAGCCTCTTGAGATCCCTCGAGAGGTAAAACCTGTTGTAAGGTCATAAAACCACGCATCAGGGTTTTACCCCGGTAAATATATAACCAAAGAATAATGTTAAGTACAAATGGAATGTGGCAGAGGTACCACATTAACCTCAAGCAAATAGCTTGATAAACTAGTGCTTATGACAGGCCATAAACACAACAAACCTAGCTATATTACAAAGCACCTAACTAGGTATAATAACAAGAAAAATCCTGTAACAAGCGAACATCCCGCATCCACCCAGAAGCAAAAGAAGTGCAAGGCGACCCAGGAAGTTTTCCTATACTCCCCTCGTGAATAAGACAAGCACTTGGAATCTTCCATTGATCTAAAAGTAGACGAGGCCGATGGGTTATCTTCTTAAACTTAAAGGTAACCATCTTCAACCGGACAGTAGAGACAATAACTTGGACCACTTCAGCAACAGTAGACTTCTTTCTCATGAAAAGTCTTGAATTGCGTTCCATCCATAGGTAGTAAGTAGTAGCAGCAAGTAATAATCGAGAAATGATGCTAGTAACCGAATACCCCTTCGATATAGGAATTAGGAATGTGAGAGCATCATCCAGAGAAGGTGGGACAGCATCCATTCCTGACAAAACCCGAACTTGCATCCAAACCTGCAAAGAAAATTGGCATTCAAAAAACAAGTGAGGGTGAGAGTCCGGGACCGATTCACAAAGCGGGCATCTAAGCAGGTTCAAGTCCACGTTGGGACCAACATTCGATTGCCGCAACCTATCTTGAGTCTTCAACTTCTGCTTAATAACAAGCCACAGATGAATAGCATGCCGTGGAATACAATGAGGAAACCACGGAACATTAACCCACTCAACACGATCAGCCCTTAAACGAAGAGAGTCCCAAGCACACACAACCGAAAAACGAGTCAAGTTTCCATCCACATCTAACGTGGGTAATTCACCTAGTCCAGCAGGTAATGTTCCCGATTCGATATCTTTTGCTTCAAAAGTGAAGGGAAATACGAGCCAGAAAACTGTTAATTTTCGACCTTTATTTACGCCGGCCGGTAATGATATAGATGTTCATGTCCCAAAAGAATCGGTTAGTGTTGTGAATGAACGGTTTAACAATACTATTTATGGGTTCTTTCTGCGTAAATGTGTGGCTTATCTGGTTGTTGAGAACTATGTGAAGAATACATGGGGGAAATTTGGGCTTGTTAAGTCAATGATGATTAAAGACATCCATTTCTTCATTTTTTTGGTTCTAAAGAAGGGATGGAAGATATGTTAAAGAGTGGTCTACAGTTAATTCGTAATGTGCCATTGATTCTTAAATAATTGACTCCAGATGCGAATAGTATGAAGGAGGATGTTTCTAATATCCCTATTTGGGTGAAGTTTGATGCGTGGTATTGCAACCTCACAAGGAGTTTTACTTCTCAAGGGATCTCAAGAAGTTTTGCAATCCTCCAGGCAGTGTATCTGACCGTTGTATTGTAGTATAGGTAAATCCGGGGGATTGATCGTTCTCTAGGGGAATAGTGTCATTAGGTTGAAGTGTATATCGAGTTAAATCTAAAAGTGAGGGATGATTCTTTTTGTATTTTTATGTTTTTTAAAAAGCAATTAAAAATCTCGGTTTTGAAGGGAAGGGCGGAATTAATTGCTATCCAACTAACCCAAAGACTATTTTTATAATACAAAAATTAAAATAACAAGAAAAGTAAATATGGTGAACTTCTTATGGTGAGACAAACGTGTTTACTTAGATGTCACTACTCCCTAGTTATCTTTTACTGATTTGTTGAATTGTCACGTCGTTTGTTTTAGTTGAAGCGTTGTATTCCTTAATACCGGTCGTGGGGGTGTGCTACATTCCCCAACTCTATGAACATCAATTTCGCCTACAACCTTAAAGTATATTAGGAATTATAGGGTCATAAACATCAATTCATGCAATAAATACAATAAGAAAAACCTATATTGCATGATATGGTTACATTTTCTAAGACGTTCAAGCTAGTTACATAATAGAGGTCAGCCAGTTTTCCTAGCCTAACGTGAAGCAATCAACTAAACAATAGACAACGCATCAATAATCAATAACTAGGTTTCATTAGATCTAAGCAAACACAAGAAAACTTAAGCTAGCATGTTAAAGAGAAGAAAAGATAAACAAAGAATCAAACAACACATAGACATATTGAATGATTAAAAGGATAACTTATCTTCAATAGAACATGGATGAAAAAGGCTGAAAAAGCCCTACAAATACTCTGAAAATCATTTAGGATTTTGTACCCAAAAGATGTCACTCCTTAATGAAAATAAAACGAAAACTATATATAGATTTACAATGCTTATGGCGTCAGGTTATGGGTTCTGACGTCTTCAGCCCGCCATGTTTAGGGTTTCGTCTTGTGCAAGTCGCCGTTCTGACGCTGTCACGCTTTGAACCCTGACGCCGTCAACTTCACTCTGACACCGTCCCTTTATAACCTCTCTGAGCCGTCTCTAGTAAACTTAAAACATGACTCCCTACTTCAAAATGCACCTGACGCTATCAGGTTGTAATTCTTCAAATTTTTCTGAAGCGACGTGTGTAAAATCTACCAGCTCTAAATTAATAAGTGACGGCGTCACCAAGTATAGCGTGATGCCGTCAGGCTTCCATCTTGATGGTTTTTTGATACTTTGTTGTTTTCTTCACTTTTTTCGTCCAAACACGTCCAAAAAGTGTTTTTTTCCAGAATTCTCATCCCAAGTACGTAAAATACAAAAAGAAACGATTTGAGGCAATATTTCAGCATATAAACACGATTTTGGGCTTACATGACCCCTTAAAAAGGTATCAAATAAATCCTTATCAAAGTCCCATGATGTTCCCATTACTATGTTTACAGAAGATGGGTTGAGTGCTATTGCAACCAAACTTGGTAACCCGTTGATGTTAGATTCTTACACGGCTGCTGTATATACTAATTTTTGGGGTAGGGCTAGTTATACAAGAGCCATGGTTGAGCTTAGAGCTGATGTTAAGCTGAGAGAAACTATAGTAGTGGCTGTTCCTAAATTCAGTGGTGAAGGGTTTACTACGAGCACTATCCGTATTGAGTACGAATGGACACCTCTCAGGTGCTCTAGTTGTCAGATTTTTGGTTATGTCCTTGATGAATGTCCTAAGAAGATTGTCTCTGATGTGTTGAACAATTTAAAGAAGCCTAAACAGGCTGGTGGACAGGCTGTCAGAGGATTTCTTGTTTGTTCAAAGCCTAAGTCATATGTCTTTTATCGACCGATCCAATCTACAAAGAAGAAGGATAAAGCTCCAGCGCAACAAACGGTATCTAAGGTTACTACTACGAACCCCTTAGATGTTCTTGATACATTGGTTGATGAGGGGGACAGTGGGGGTTCAAACCCCAAGAGTACTAATGAGATAATTACCTTGAAAGTCAAATGTTGGAGGGGAAACTTGTGTTTGTGGATGATCATGGAAAACCGCTGGAAATGAAGGTAACGAATGAGGCATCGGCTAGCAAGCCCAGTACTTCTATGGGGGACCTATTGGAAAAATATGATGAGGATGAAGTTGAGATGCCTGATGACAAGACCTCTAGATATATGTCTGCGGCTGGTGGAGGAGGATGCTTTGAAGATGATATTGATTGCTATGACGGCTACGAGGCTCAGGTTTACGATTTACCCGAACATATGCAGGCTTTTTGTGATCAATTTGATATTCGTCTTTCTGGTCGTGTTAGGAAATAATTTCTTTCTTTGTATTAGTTCATAAGATTGGTATGTTTCTCTTATGATTGTTTAGGTTTGAAGCACAATTGGTGCGTTTGTGTTACCTTTTATTTGGCTGAGGTGAGGGATTTCACCCTCGTCTTATGTACTTAAACGTTTTTTGGGGTAATATATTTTAGCAGGGGCACGTTACCCCTTTACCCAAAAAGAAAAAGAAAAAAAATTATATACTTAGACTCAAAATGTGCGCGAACTTGCTTACAACCTCCCAACCTGCGCACTTTTTGTGTAAAATGTCCAAACGTAATAAAGCTTGCGCACTTTCTGCAAAGCAAGCGTACTATCTTCATCTCCTTGTGCATTTTCTTAACATTTTCATAAAGTAACTTTTCTTCAACCAACTAACTAAAAATTACTAAAGATTCAATTTTAACCATTCAAATTACAATAATTTCATTTTTAAGTGATTATTTTGCTAAATTTTGAATAAAAACACTAAAACACACTAGATTTAAGCACAAAATAAGCAATTTTAAGTTATTTTTCAACTTTTTCAACTTTTACTCTTCTAATCACTAAAATCAACCACAATCAGGATCCTATAACAAAAGCTAAATTGTTGGGTTATGTGTGTGTATGAAGTGATATATGTGTGTATAAAGAATGGGAGAGTTTTTAGTTTTAAGCTTTTGTTGAGTTATTGAATAATGTTAAGATAAAAGAAAGTTAATTGCATTTAATACTTAGTAATCTAACTTAAGAATAATGACAAAACTAGTCCCTAGACTTTATATAAAAATGAATTACATCTATTTCTAACAAGTTCCTTCAAAACTTTGATGTATTGTAGACGCATCATCATTTTAAAAATGAACAATTATTATTTATGCATGTATATATATCTTCTTGGTTCCTATATTATTGTACACTTTTTCAGTTTGGTGTATCTCAAAATTCTTTTCACCTTGACTTTTAACTAATCAATAATTCTTCAAAAAGTAAAGATAAAACATTATTAAAAGCACAAGAAACTAAATTCATTCTTTTTAAATTGTATTTTGTTCGTGGAGTATATGAAATAATTTTTGTATGCCGTAGTACAATGGGGGCAGCGTGGGAAGTTGCCCAAACAAAATTTCTGATAGATGTTAAGACTTCTATTAATGTTGATTTTCTTCACGATTATGATGCGTAATTTTTATTCTGCCTCATAAGAGAATAAATAGTATGATAGTAAAACATTAACCAATAGCTAAACAAAAACCAACATAAAATAATATAATTTTATGCAAAAAATATGTAACAACCTAGTTGAGACAAAAGTCTTGAATTCCAGCAGCCTTTAATTGTGCAGGAGAGAGGCCAAAATCATCATCATCATCACAATTGTTGCTGTCATCCGTATCCACTTTCCATTGCTTATANTAGAAACCTCCAAATCAGCCCTATCTTAGGAGAAACACTTATTGTACAAGGAATACTATTTTCATCAGTATCGGCCATATCAAAAGCATCAAACGGGTTTGATGTAGCAATAGCCTTCCCACTCATACTCGCCTCATTAGTGATTTTCTCCTTATTAGCAACCAGCTTCTTCGAGACACGTCTCCAAAATTTTGGTTTAGGCTTATTAAGCTGAACACCCCCAATAGATCGAGAAGGAGCAGCCACATTCTTTCCCTTATTCTTACGATTGTTTACCCCACTGAAACCATCATCCGTATCTAAGGTAGTAGAAGCTTTCACTGCCACATTAATGTCACTACGAACCGCCTCCCTAGCACCTTTTGGACAATTGATACGGTCATGGCCAAACACTTTGCAAACCTCACAATGATACTATTCTAAATTTTGCTATCTAAATTTCTGTTTTCTTTCTCTATTCGTATTAATATTCATCAGGAGAAGTAAGTATGTCTTAAAGAATGTTCATATAATCACAACTAGTTTAGGTTCTACCTATTCAAGTTCAGTTTCATTTCAAGTAAAATCGTCGTTATTACATCAACAGACCGAGTTAATAACATGACCTGACTTGACATTTACTTTCAACTTTCGTCCCCCGCTTAAAAAAAAATTCTGGTACCGCCCCAGAGAATATGGATTGTAATACATAACATGAACCTTGAGGAGACGAGTAACAAAAGTAGTAACGTGGGATGTAAAAATATAATTAATTTGAGGGAGCCACATGCGTCGAATCACCTTTCATCCAGTTGGTGTTTATAATGATCTGGGCCCATGGATCATGTACAAAGTACCATTTTGATTACCATTGGTTGGGTTGGGTGTGGGTGGAACCTCTGTCCACATGGGTTGCATAGTAATACTTACTATACTCCTTTTGCCTTTCATGTAGGCTGGGTCTCATGCAATTTAAATATTTCTTTGTTAGTTGCAGGGTGTGATGCGGGGGAGAGGTGCGGAACCGGCCTCTCTATGTCCCGTGGGAAAGATCGAAACACCACCACTTGCAGGAAACTCCATCTGCACTTACCTTACGGTATGCTTTCCCCGGCAACAAAAAACCCAACATCTAAAAAATATAGTCGTTCAAAGGCTCTTTGAGCTATTCAAAAATATAAGCCATGTTAAACCTAAAATTTATCCTTTAAATACTTTCATCTTGCCACCTCAAAACTCATCTCAAATGGATCCCAATTAACAAGTCACATTAAATTTTACCACGTCCACTTATTATTGGTTGAATAAATTGTCTAATCATATCGTTCATTTATTCATTAACAAGTAACCACATTTTTTTCGCCTAGCGTTTCTAATTTTATTCGTAAGAAGAAGGAACACATATTTATTTGTTAAAGAGCAATTCTAGAACTTAACCACATAATAATTCATACAAAAAATCAACATACTGACGTGTCCGCGGGCAGTGGCGAAGCTAGAAAATTTTCAGTGGGGGGTCGGGATCTAAACTTTTTTTTTCCTAACGCTATTTTTCGGGTAATATGTTCGGGTCGGTGATTCGATTCGGGTCGGGTCAAAAATTAAATACTATTATTATAAAAAAAAAAAAAAAAAAAATTCAATCACTAAAAAACTAAACATTTGTCCAAGACAACTAAACATTAAAAAGGAGACAAACAGTTGGTACCTGGTTAGATTCATTGAAGAAATTAGAGTTCAGCCTTTCGACCTTTAAGAGCCTTGAATTCTTCAATTATGGACTCCGCATCAAACTTGTTTAATATAGTAATGCCTCAACTACAAGAGAAAGTATAAATCTGTCTCATACTAAACCATTTCACACACATTCTCTAAAGAAACCAATAACCTAATTGAAAAAGAAATTATTAAAAATAAGTCCAAGGAACATATAAAAATCATGTTAAATAAAAAGAAAACCTAAAAAAACCAAGGCCTGGTATCCAAAATGATACATGATTGAGAAGATACGAAAGAATCAAAAGAATTGTAACAGAGAACTTTTAAAGCAATGGGGCTATATTTTCTAAATGTGCATTACACATGTTTGAACGCCAATTATATATGAAAACTTCAAATAAGCTAGAATCAGGAACACTATAGATAAGCGCTTAAACGAGAACATTCTGACTAATTTTCACCAAAAGATTTGCATAAACAATAGCAATATGACTACAATTGAAAAAGAAACATGACTACAATTGAAAAAGAAACATGACTACAATTTTCTTTTTTCTTCGTACAATTCACTCTAAAAAAACCAATAACCTAATTGAAAAAGAAATTACTAAAAACCAATAACCTGGTGGGACTTGGGAGAGATGAGGGTCGACAGTCGACTTCGAAGGGGGAGGGTTTGTTCCGTTATTATTTTTTTTTAATGGGATTTGGTTTATTAATGGGCTAAGTAAGTAAGTAATGGATTTTAGTTTTGGATTTTGGTTTATTAATGGATTTAGTTTGGGTTGGGTAGATGGGCTTATGTAAAATGTAATGGATCAATTTTATTGGTTAATGTATAAAAAAATTTCACAACTAAAATGAGTGGTCGAAACCGAATATACCGAAATTTTTCTACACGAAAACTATATACCCCCTACATCGCAAAAAAAATTTCGGGGGGTCGGGCGCCCCCCTGCCCCGTAATAGCTGCGCCACTGTCCGCGGGTGATTAGTGTATTTTGTGACAGTGTATCTCTCCTCTCTCATATTCAACCAATCAATCATTGACACATCAGCGTGTAGATTATTTATTTATTTATTTATTTTTTATGAGTTCCTTATGTGATTCTAGCATTGCTTTTTGTTAAATATATTCAAGTCAACTATAATTTACATTCTAAAATAATCGTCTTCTTACAACTTAGAAAATAATTAAGAACCAAAAAAGATAAGTTATACGTACAGTTTATTCTTTCATAAAATAAAATTAAAATAAATAGCATGTCATCTTTAATCGAGACTAAATTAAACCGAGGGAGAGTATAACTAATCTATATAGATAGACAGCAGAATTAAAGCAAAAGAAAATTGGAAATTATTAAAAATAGCATTAAGTTTTAAAGTATGAAATGCAATAGTAGTTTATATCTTCAATAATAACTGCGCACTTTTTGAATTTAACTTTTTTCAACTAACTTTATATACAAGTACTTAGAGTGGTGGGTGCAGTTGCATCATATAAATTTTATAGGCGTCGTTGCGTCACCTTATAACGTATAATACTCATATAACATAAACACTCTTCCCAATAATATTCCTATAAGACACTATAAAATAAATTAAAAAAAAAAAATAAAATAAAAATGGATAACATAATGTGAAGCCAACTACATTTACACCTAATACCAACATACGGTGCAGTATAAAACTTATATGGGTGTTATATGTGCCAAAATGGCCCCTATAACGTGTTACCCGGCAATGCACTGTGCCCTCTTACACATGTTTTCGTTTCTTAAACACAATTTTGGAATAATGGGTATCATGGTGCCAAGGCCATTCACCAAGGCTGAAATGGCACTAAGGTCATGTTACCACACCCTTCCATGCACCATAACGTTTGATGGGTGTGATTTTTTATTTTATTTTATTTTATTATTTTACTTTTTTTATTTTATTAGTATTATGTTTTTTAGATTAAAAATGGTGTATTTGGCAGTCCAAATATATATGTTATGACATGTTATTAGGCAGGATGATTTTAAAAATGTGAATGATTCTATTGTTAAAGTTGATCTGGCTTAACGTCGCATGACATGTCATTCATACGGAGAGTTTTGGCATGGTACAAGTGTGAGTGTAATTTTACTGTTACGCCATATAATCGATTTGACCAAAAATTTAAAACTTTTGCACAGAAAAGGCTTGACTAACACTGACGTTCTGTTACTCTTTTATAAAATGACAAAAATCTGTTAATATTCAGACATTGAGATTATTTTTAAGGGCAAATGACAAAAAAAATGCATCGAACTTGACACTTTTTGTAATTGTGTGTATATTTTTTTTATTATGGGTACTGAACTTTTAATTTTCGATCATTGCGTGTATTTTGTGACCATTTTACCCTTATTTTTTTTAATTTTGAAGGGTAAAATGGTCATTTTACATGGCAGAATGGTTACAAAATACACACAATGATCGAAATTTGAATGTTTAGTAACACAATAAGAAAAAAAAATAGTTGGTTACACACAATCACAAAAAGTATCAAGTTCGATGCATTTTTTTGTCATTTGCCATATTTAAAAAAAGAAGGAAAAAAAAAAAAAAAAAAAAAAAAAAAACAACAACAACAACAACTAAACTTAATTGCATTCGAAACGACAGGTGGCATGACCCTGAACGACTTACGGTTTAAGAGAGATGATTTTTCAAAAATTACCAAAAATCTGAAAAATATTCCTAATCGCAGGTTGGGTTTACCAACCGCCCAGTTGGTAACTTCTGGTCCAAAAACAGATTCCAACCGCAGGTTGAGTTTACCAACCGCCTGGTTTGGTAACTTCTGGTCCAAAACCCTCGTTTCTGCTCGGGAAACCAACTTCCCGAGTCCGATACTTCACGACACATTCCAGAATCTCTATAAATATTGATGTGTTTCTAAATCTTTAAATTTATAAGACTAGAAATACCAGTTAATTGACGGAAACGCACGGGAAAGTATACCCTTTCGAGTGCAGTAAAGTCTAGGTCGTCCCAAGGGAGTTGTGTTTTTTCAGATTCAAAATGTAATTTAAAAGAAAAGCCCAAATGATTGTCACGATCATTAGACTCATATTTAAATTAACAACTATAACGCTAGAAATGATTGATATTGTAACCAAGATTATTAAGAACATGTTTGTTTAAGCTTAGAGAGACATGAGTCCAGAAATGAATAGATAGATATACAACCGCAAACAAGGCATACGAGTGGTGAACAACGAGTAATTAAAACACGAGTATATCTGCCGATTATGCTAAGGAACCCTTACGACCTATGATCCTAGGCATAACAAGTTCATAAAGATAGGTTTGTGGTTTATGTTTATGCTTGTAAACTTCTCCTAATCAAAGTCGGTCAACATGAGATTAGGCCTTAAACACATAATCATTCGGGTTGTCTAGAAATTTACTATCCAATTCTCATTAGTCTAGTATTGATCCGTTGGGCCAAAACGACTCAAAATCAACCAAAAAAATCGACCCTTTCGGCCTATAGCAACTGATGTGATCAAACAAAGCTAGACAATAATTCGAATAATAACATATCAAGCATACAGGCATAAACAATGAAAAGCATATTAATACATACAAGACTATATCATATATCTCATGATGCCCAAACAAACATAAGATCGCTACTCCATAATCAAACAAGTAATACTCATATTAAACTGATAAAATTCAGAAACATTCATTATTAAAGATATGGAAATGATACCAAATTCATAAGATCAAAGATGGCGATTACAAGTTTTCCCAACTAAAAACTACTATCAATAACCCAAGAATTCCAACTCATTCTGTCCCGAACCTTAAAGTACTGTCACTATACTTCTCTGGATGAAAACAATGAGCCAAATTCGTCCAACGTGGTATGGTTACATGTGATAGTGATAAAGGGGTAACTTCGTGTGAATTACACCCTTATCATTTTGGATCTTGTTCTTTTGATTCTCTCTGGTAATCTAGGGATGCCAAAAAACGTGGAGAGGAAGGGTGTTAAGACATAATCAGACTTCATTGAATGCAAGAAATTATGAGCTCCATAAATGAGCTTATTTAGTTGCTGACAGAAAGTGCGCTGCACATATTAATAAGTGCGGCATACTTTGAGTATTTATAGCTCTTGGCACAAATTGGAAGTTGTAGATAATTATTTTCTCTTTCTATGACCGCTTGAATCGACTAAATCGGAGTTCGTATGCTCAAGATATGGCCAAAACAGTGAACATATGTCGAGAAGTTTTAAGCTTGAGTTCCAATAGTCTTTTAAGCTCCATATCTTCGCGTTTTCTTCCACGACACATCACATGAATCTACAATAGCATATATAGTCTATTAAGTATCGAAAGTTCATATAATTAGGTAATATAGTCTATATATATATATATATATATATATATATATATATATATATATATATATATATATAGGG
>LBNU01022555.1:134831-147116 GCA_014162995.1 Artemisia annua
ATATATATATATATATATATATATATTGGTCGGCGGGTTAAATAGGTTACACGGGTTGAATAGGTTAAATGAGTTTCAGGTTGACCCATTTAACCCGTTTAGCTAAATAAGTTGGCACATTACTCGGGTTAAACAGGTTAAGCGGGTTCGTGGGTCGTCCCATTAAACCCGTATAATAAAGTATATATAATTTTTAAATTTTTGAAAAAAATCTTAAACGGGTTGGCTGGTCGACCCGTTTTACATATACCCAACCCGAACCTAATCTATTTGATAAAGAGGTTAGATGGGTCGACCCGAAACCTATTTAGACTCAACTTGAACCTGTTAATTTTCGTGTCGATTTCAGTTATTGTTTCGTGTCGGGTCACAAATTGCAACCCTAGTGTGTGTGCGCGCGCACTCTTGAAGATGAAAGAGGAGTAAAGAAAGTTGGTTGAATTTTGTGATTTGGTTGGGTTTTCTTTGATTTTAAAATTTGGGATTTTGTGGGTGTATTTGGTTGAGTAAATGTTGTTGTTACTCAATGATTATGTGTTATTGTATTTATGAATTTATTTAATTGTAATGGTTTGGACTTGTGGTTTTGTTTGATATGCATTTTTGTTTGTTTTTGTAATGTGATGCTATGTTACTTGATGAATTTATATTAAAAAGAAAACTACATAAAAGAGAAAAATAATTGAGGAACAAGATGACGGTATTTTAGTCATTTACTTTGGTCAAGGATAAAAATGAACACTAAGTTCACTCACAGGGAGGCCGCCTGCAATTTTCAATCCACAAGGACGGAATATGCAATTTGGCTAAACCACAAGGATGATTTTTGCAACTTACTCTATATTTAATAAATAAATTTCTGAAGACACCCCTAACTATGTAACACGTTACAAAATTACCTGGACACTTTTACCTATTGACAATTTTTTTATATAACAAACTTTGTTTATTAAATATTTAACAAATATCCAACAATTCTTTTACAAAAAAATATACAGATGAAAAGGTTTTCAAACTAAGAACAAAATGAGGCGAATATTTGCAATATTTAAATTAAAAAAATGATTGTTGTGCCTACTAATCATGCTTACAAATGTACCTAATGATTTGATTGGTTGATTTCGAAAAATGATTGATAAAAATTTGGAGAGAGAAAGAACATAATACAATTGTATAAGTGATTTATGCATTATTCATGTTTTTAGTCTTGTGTTATAAGTCAAAATAGCATTACTCTTTAAATTATCTGTGAACTTTTTTGTTATTTCTTATACTTTAGTGCGAGGGGTTTATTTTTGTAACTTCCTAAAAGCTAAGTGTAAGGGCTAGTTTGTGAATTTTGGTAAAACTAAAGAATAAAGATAATAAGGGGCAAAAATACGTTTGTTGGAGTCACTTCAATTTCCAATTCTTAGAATCCCGCTAATATAAAAATAAAATTATAAATAGTTATTTAAAGTTAAAATAGAATATTAATCCAAACTTTACGGTGTCGTTTTATGACATATTGTACATATACAGAGAAAAATATACCAATAATGTGATTTTTAAATTTCGAATAAAATGATTCCAGCATTCCATTGCTTTTTGCTTACATACGAATTTATAAATAATAATAATAATAATAATAATAATAATAATAATAATAATAATAAGAAATAAAATTTTAGAATCAACTTCTTATTTTTTTTGTAATAGTTCAAAATTCAATAATTTTAATAAAATTATATCAAGAAAAAAGTTTTTAAATTGCGAATAAAATTAGCTCAATATTCAATGTTTTTTACTTACATACGATTTTATTACAAATAGTGATTAAAATTTTAAAATAAATTCCTTATATTTCCAGTAATTGGTCAAAATGATTACAAATGTTTGAACGATATAGACGGTAATAGATAAAGAATATGGATTGCACTATACAATTTAGTTATATAAACCCGTATGAAATGAAATTTATAAAATATGCAATTACTTTTGTTCAAAGAAATTAAAGTAATTAAATGATTTAACTGATCAAAAATACACCGCCGTAACGAGCGAGTATTTAATCCTCGTCAATAATATCAAGTATCATACCGAGTGCGAAGCGCATGCAATGATCTAAGACTTGTACGACAAGTGAGGATAAACTATTACCAAAGATCCCAACATGGTACGACAACGGAAACTCCAGAGTGTCCACTTTCCTCAACATGTTTCCGCCTTTCACAATTGTATATTCTGCCCAATTTAACGATCCAGATCCATATACAATATCATTTTTATGAAAATCAGGATGTTTAGAAGCTACGACTCTCCCCAACCCGCTACCATTTATTGTCTACACATAAATACAAGAAGAAGAAAAAAAAAAAAAAAAAAAGACAAAAAAACAAGATTATTATCAGAAACTTTATAGCTCTCCATTTACGTACGTTGTACATGCATGGACTTACATTTCCAGGAATGATTTTGGATATGTTCACAACAGAAGTACTCTGTGATGAACTTTGAACCTTCATGCGGGTTATGTGGATAGGGTCAATCGAGACATATAAACATTTGACAAGAACATCATTAGATTCAGGTTGAAGCAATGCATGAAGTGTTTGTGTTTTAATCTCAAACATGCATTCTTGTGGTTCATCTTCTATATAAGTTTTAATGGTGACGAACTTGTTGATAAACGCTTCCATTTTACCCTTGCTATTTGATTTCAAATTTAATAAAAAGTTTGATGAATGATGAGAGGGTTCAAACTCAAATAGGCAAATAAATCTTGAATGGGTAAGAAATGTGTGGATAACAGAGATTTAACAAGAATCCTAGTACATAGCTTATTTTTGTCGTGTACAAATTCGAGGAATCAATTATTCACTCCCTCTCAAAACTATTGTTCTCCTTTTTATTTTGAGATGTCTTAACATAATTACTGATTTTCATTTTCACCAATCAAAATAGAGTTTAATCTTGATTGATGATGAGTGTTGTACATGTGGTTCCATTTTTTTTAAATGTTGTTTTAAACAGAAGGAGTATGTTTTTATTTCTTCATGAGTTAGGACAGGGACCTGTAAAAGACCATGAGCATGACCGGTCAACCTCGGTGGCCCTTTATCAAACGTTGACCTCAAATATAGGAAAGGAATAATCAATGAGAATAGAAAGAAAGTTGGCGATATTTAGTAAGGTCCATATATATCAACTAGTGTGGTAGCCCGCGCGTTGCCGCGGGATTGTCTTGTTATGTGTAAAGGTGTCTTAACCTTTGATCCATTTTCACATAACCAACACATCTTTAAGATCACAAAGTCTATTATTGAATTGTTTAAAAGAATAAACAAAAACAAAGTGTATTATTCAATTGAAATGGATCGAAGATTTTACAAAAAAGATATACATTTGCAGACTTGTAGCCCACTTTAAATACATGTCATTGTTGTCGTTGTCTACTACTGCTCTTGGTTCTCATTTGGTTGATTTTGATCGAGGTCCTTTTGTATGTTTCAAGACTTTGCGTCATATGGAGTTGCAACGTCAATCTTGGATGTGAGATCTTTCCATTTTTATCAAGATGTCGAGTTACTCCTGCAAAAATCAGTAAATCAACGACTAAGACAACTTTGAGCCGGTATGGAATGGATGGGATCTTCCAGGTTTGCTGCAAAAGGTTTAAACAGAAGATGCTAACCGTAACAAAAAAAAAACNTGTATTGCCACTAGCTCACATTTTCCCGCCACACATTTCATTTCATTTCACACTTTCCCCCAAATTTTCACACACACAGTTCCAATAAACCAGTGACGGAGCCAGAATTTTTCGATCAGGCGGGCCATAACAAATGCGAAAAAGTACTAAACCTTAACTACTAACTAACCATAAATTATATAATACTTATTAAAACTATATTAATAACAATAAAAAGAACAAAGCCAGATAGCAACTAAATAATTGGACACATGTATAGCCTGGTAATATTGTTTAATACATGGCCTAATGATAAGGGGGTTGATTTGCACACCACATTTGTTTATACTTTCACCACACCCTGTGCATTATAGTGTTGTACGCTGTGCTATACAGCTTGTACAAAATGGTGTTTTCATCAAAAAAAATTTAGTGTGCAAATCAATCCCCTAGTCATAATTTGGACATGCTACATTTTCAATTTTGGATGGGCCAAAAACAATACAAAAACAATATATGCAGCCACTATAAACCAACCACAAACAAACAGATCTACACATAAAAAATCCTTCCACTTATTCGCTCTCCTCTTATCAATCGGACATCCAGTCACACTTCTCCTCACAATGTCGCGATTTATGTGCTCGGTAGCCAATGCGCTGATTGAGATGACGAGCGATGGATTAGTTTCGGTTTCAAGTGATGTGAACACCGGTGGATGGTGTTGGTAGCGTTCCAGGTGGTGGTGGTTCGAATAGTAATAGATCGGGTGGTTATTAAGGCGGATCCCGGTGATGGTGGTTCCGGACATTATCTATGGTGGTGGTGGGTTTAGACAGAGAGAAATGAGAGTATGTGTGTGTTTTTAGGTGTAAACTATGTGTTTTGATAAGCTTTTTATATATGTGTGCAGGTTAGTAAGTAAAAAGTCTGAATTTTAAGCATTTTTAATTATAGAATAGTCCTAAATACATTATAATGTAGTATAGATATAGATATAGATAATGCTTAATTTTTTAAATATGAAATGTCTAAGTCATTTAATAAAAATAAAAGCAATGACCTTCATTCATTATGTGTAGTTTGGATTAGAGTTAACGAGTGTGGTAGCCCGCGCGTTGCCGCGGGATTATCTTGTTATGTGTAAAGGTGTCTTAACCTTTGATCCATTTTCACATAACCAACACATCTTTAAGATCACAAAGTCTATTATTGAATTGTTTAAAAGAATAAACAAAAACAAAGTGTATTATTCAATTGAAATGGATCGAAGATTTTACAAAAAAGATATACATTTGCAGACTTGTAGCCCACTTTAAATACATGTCATTGTTGTCGTTGTCTACTACTGCTCTTGGTTCTCATTTGGTTGATTTTGATCGAGGTCCTTTTGTATGTTTCAAGACTTTGCGTCATATGGAGTTGCAACGTCAATCTTGGATGTGAGATCTTTCCATTTTTATCAAGATGTCGAGTTACTCCTGCAAAAATCAGTAAATCAACGACTAAGACAACTTTGAGCCGGTATGGAATGGATGGGATCTTCCAGGTTTGCTGCAAAAGGTTTAAACAGAAGATGCTAACCGTAACAAAAAAAAACACTGTATGCTAAAAACAAAGCAAATGATTAATAATAATAATAATAATAATAATAATAATAATAATAATAATAATAATAATAATAATAATAATAATAAAAAATTACCATGAGAAAGACTTAAACATGGGTCAGAGAATCACTCATGCTTTCATACTTATCTACTTTAAAATGTAATCACATTGGCATACATAAATTAGTGTATATGACTTTTTCTAATACACGTCAATCCCATTAACTATGAACCTTCTCTAATTCTAAGGTATGGCAAAATATTTGATAAAGTAATATTATGTCTCAGAAACCATGGCTAGTGACCGTATCGACAACATCGGTTACCTTACGTAGCAATTATTTAAGAAAATCATGATATAAAGTAAGTCACCAAAAGTTATCATTGTAAATTTGGACTAACAATATATGTTTTTGTCAAAATATAATGCTAACATCTATAAGAAAGTGCTCAGTTTTACTTACGCATGCTACTCTCATGTGTATGGACAGTAGAACGTCAGCATGTATAACTGCAACATAATGAAAAAACATACAACTTGTGTTAGTTCATTTAGTAAACTAATATTATATGTTAAAAACTATGGCAAATGACTGTGTCGACAGTTTTGGTTTACATATTTATTTTTAATCACAAAGGAATCGAACACTCCGAAAGTGTAAAAATGGAATACCTTGGAAATTTGATTCACATACTGATTTGCACCATGTATAAACTGATTTCCGCCTCATGAAAATATGAACTTGTCTTTCTTTCTTGGTGTATCCACTTTTGCCTCCTCTGTGTTGACCCAAATCATCCGCAAGCCATAAAAAGTTGTTAAAAAACAACATACAACGTTGTAAATTCTGTGGACAAACACCTCTTATTTCCAATGTCCAAATAGCATATAAAAGTCATAAAAAACAGCATACAAATATGGTAAAAGTAGCACTAAAAACAGTTAAAAAATGAGTACATGGAGCTCTAAAATGCGTGTCCAAACACCCCCTTTTTTCTACAGTCCAAACAACATAAATGGTATAAAATAAGCATCTAAAAGCTGTGAATATCAGCAGCTAAAAGCTGTAAAAATCCGCATTTGTAAGGTGTAAAAAGTAGCATATAAACTCCAAAAAGACGAAACAAAAAGAAAGGCTAGCCCGACCTTTTATGTAAGCCTGGCTATTAATGTCGCATAAACAGCCAAATGCATAAGCAGTAAGATCCATGAGCAACAGTAAGCCGCGTTTGCACTAACAACAGGTCACGTCAATATCAATTACCTTCTAATATCTGCAATGATCGGTTTTTCTTTTGTGCTAATAGACTGTGTTGGTCATGTGTTATTATAAATTTTCGATAAAGCTAGACATGAAAACTTGTTTGGCCATAATCTTCTTTTCATCATTCAATTATCTTGAAATTGATCATAAATTGAGTGCCTCTATTTAGTCCAATATATATACATGATACAGTGAGACATTATCCTCTTAAGCTTAATTTGTATTCAGTTCCTAACTTTACTCAACCTACAGGTTCTTAGTTTTGACTTTAGATACATTAGTATTACATATACTTTAACCAAAATGCAATCTTTGTCTTATGAAAAATATGTGTGATGCTAAAATACTAAATGGAGGTAGAATGTTCTTGATATTAGATCATTACCAAGTGGGTGTGATAAACGTTTTACTCTTAACGGCCGCAATTTCTTTAGTGGATTTACCGTTATTTTGCTAACCGCTTTTACTGATACAAAAGTTCAATACTTATTATAACATAACATTGTGCTTATTAGCTAATCACCCGCCTCATGATACTTTTAAAATGTTGTCCTTTTACAGTAGTGGATCAATTGTCGGCTCCTAGCTCCTATACACCCAATTGACTAAAAATCTATTCAACAGCTCAACCTAATAAAAAATGTGTAAAAAGACTCGGATATTTAGTTGGCTATTCGAACCTTACATATAACATATATGGATTGGGTCTGAAGTAGTAAATGGTATCATCCAGACAACCAAACTGCTTAAGTACTTAAATAAGGTGTTTGTGGTTGCTTATTAAGTTGTTTATCTGCGTATTGCATTGCTGTAAAAAGCATATAAGCAATTCTAGTTACTAAACAATCTAATGAAAACTGTTAATCTGCCTATTAGATTGTTTAGAATAAAAGCAACCCCAAATAACTTAAAGTTAATGGGAAATTACGCTAACAGTACATTTAAAAATTAAGGTAATACATTTAATCTAATCATATACATATAGGAAAGCAAGATGATGTAAGTATATAATCATAAAAAAGAAAACGGAAGTGCTTTACCTGGTTTAAGTTTGTGTGGCGGTGGGTTGCAAACCCGTGGGTTAGTCTACCAAAAGGTTGGAAACCAATTTTAACCAAACAATAAATTAACACCTGGAATCAACGAACTGCAAACTATTAGATCAACAGACATGATTTATCAACAATCGAGATTATACAATCCTAGAATGGACCCGATCTCTCCAACAAAATGGATGAAACTCAATTTCTTTTAGTAAATTCCCTGCAATAATCTGAGAGTGCGTTCAAAGGTTTCATAGAAAATTTAAGGTCGTAGTAGGTTGTATTCTTTTGGTGTCGTGTTGTTTTCACCTTTTATGTTTCTTTGTCATAGATATGATGTGCATAGTGTCCCTTAAGAGTAGTAACAGACATGTAAATCTGATTACTATTGTCAATATACTGCCCAAAATTATCAACCGGTCCATATAAACAATAGCAATCTATGTTGTTCTCAAAGGCGATTATGTAACGCATTACCTTAAGACTATCACCTCTCCTTGTTCAAGAACATGTGCAAGTGAAACTCATTTCGCTCATGAGTCCTTGCAACAACCTTTAGTCCAGTCTTCCTGTCAATCTTCCATCATTTCATAATTATCATCAGGCTGGCGAAAAAACGTACTTTTATTGCTAATTTTACAATGAAATAAGCAGTAAAAATATTTGGGTCAAATGAGACCAATTCCTATTACCTACAGTCATAAAAACCAAATTACTTATTATTAAACAAATTCAATATGTACTTACATAGGAGCCGTGGATTTAAGAGATGCACGCCATGTATCCATTCACACATTTAGTGACATATCATCCAGGGGTTGGACATTAACTCATCAACAGAATCTGTGTAACCAATTCTAGGTCACTAAAAACCATAAATCAGGAAGAGTACCAAATAGAAATAGTATGCTGTAATACATTTTAGCCTAGCTACAACAAATAAACAATAATAACACACCAATTTAGATGGAAACTACGCATAATTGTAGTTTAAAATGTTGGCTCAAACCTGTCGAAATTAGAAGCCCTTTGATAATTTTCTCTAAATGCCTTTTGTGTTGATTTCGTGCATTAGTGCAACAATCTGCAAAGAAAATACATTAATACAATAACCAAAAGCTGATTGTAGAATTGGTAACATGATAGTCGGTACCTGCTTATTGTGTTTTTCTTGAAGTGAGATTCAAATCAATCCTCACATGCCACAGCATCACCTCCATTTAATTCAAAACAAAATCTAAATCAGACTAATTAACAGCCAATCCGCTATTTGCCCCTAATTTACAAATTCGAAAAGAAAAAAACTGAAAATATACAACACTGAAAATAATTCGATTAGCATACTTTAAGTTAAAAGTGAATCCAAGATCCTAACTAAATCAAAATACCCAAAAAAAAATTAAAAAATTAAAGATATTGAAAAAGATTGAGAAACCACTCACGGGTCAAAGAAGTGTTCGTATTTGCATTTCATCCTTTTTTGTAATCCATGAACCCCTCTCAAAATACTTCGAACCTGCAGTTAAACAAACACCAATGAATAAGAATACAAACTTTTTTATAAAAAAAATAACTGGAATTCGATTTGATTTTTTTTTTTTTTTTTTTTTTTTTTTTTTTTTTTTTGTAACTCTTAATATTTTCATCAAACACCTGATATACACAACTTCGATCTACACTTTCCTAACTATAACCACAGCCAATCAGCCTCCGCTTTTTTGTTCCACTACCAAAAAACGGTACACACTTACAAAAATCCCACCAATACCAAGCCGGATTAATGAGATAATCACCCTGTAATGCGATTTCTGAGCGGCGTTCATACATGCTGTGAATATTTTTTGGGTGGCTTTGATGAGATGGAGAAGAAGATGAGGGATTGTGGAATTTTCTAGGATGCAAGCAAATGAGGCGGTGGAATTTTCTAGGAGTAGGTGTGGGAAAATTTTGGCAATTAGAGGGTAATAAGAAAAAAACGGGGTAATTACACTCTTATTACGGAGTGCTACAGTCGTCGCTACAGTGCTCTAAACGGAAAACGGGAAAAAAACGGGACGGATGTCCTCCTTTTTAGCCAATAAAAAATCCACACATGGTCCATTATCAACTATCTTTAGTACTATCAAGTACCAACACCAATTCCCAGCCACAAATTAGTCCGTTTCTTTTCTGTAATTACGTACTGTTCATGTTTTTTGGCTTGTAGCGCCTGCCTTTTATATATATAGTATAATTTTGTTGTATAGTAGTGATGGACTTCCATCTTTGTTTTGGTCCAACCAATAAATATCATGAGATTAAATATTTAATTAAAACTACTTTCATGTAACTAATCAAAACATCAAAACCTATACTATATAGTACTAGCAGGGTACTCGCGCGTTACAGCGGCAGGTACTCTGAAATAAAAATTTTCGATAAATAATGTATTTTAGTTTATTATGTTCTTTTTGAAAATAAATTTATGGATATCAAGAATTTCGTATAGCCCGTGCCCGTTCGGGCTCGAACCCGTTGGCCCGTGCCTATTCGGGCTCGAGTCCGTTTGGTCCGTGCTCGTTCGGGCTCAAGCCCATTTGGCCCGTTGCCCGTTCGGGCTTGAATATTTATATAATGTGCTCTATTATTTGTAGTAGTGAAATTTAATGCAGGAATTGTGTTTACTTTGGTTGTACAATATGCTTGATAATTTGTATTTTTTATGTAAGGGGTGTTTTAATAACTGTATTAATTGTATTTATTGACCAGTTAAATAATTGACTACATTAAATAGCATTAATGTGGTGTTTTGTTGTACACTATGCTTCTTGTTTGGTACGTGTGAAAATTATGTGCATTAAAGTGTTGTACACTATGTTTCTTTTCTTGTAAGTAGTAGTCATTATAGTCATTAATAACATTGACCACTTTAATAGCATTAATTTTGTAAGTCTGAAAATAAGTCTGAAAATTACATCATGCTTATTTTGTTGTACACTATGCTTATTTTGTTGTAAATCTGAAAATTGGTTGCAGCTATTGTACATTGTGCTTAAATGGTTGTAATTTTTTGTGAAGGGGTGTTTTTAATAGCATTATGTTTTTTGATAGAATTTTAGTCTTAAAATGACACCACACTTTATTTTGTTGTACAATATGCTTACTTTGTTGCAATTATGAAAATTAGGTGCATTAAAGTGTTGTAAACCATGTTTAATTTCTTGGAAGTCTTAAAATTTTGGAGAGAGAGTCATTCATGCTTTATATGTAGTATAGATAAGGTAAAAGCCATTAATGCTTCATATATTTCTAATCAAGTCTTATTATGCACGAGACATGCAGAACCCGTGCTACGCACGGGCTAAGAATCTAATTGTTAATCGTGTATTCTTTCTGTATATTGGCGAGTGTATACTTAATTATTGTGTCGTCTGTTGTATGAAATGTTTTAACTTTCTTGTATAAAAATTTAAAAGTATTTGATGTTGTTTTGGTTTTGTGGTGTTGTATTTTATATATGGGCTTTTGGTTATTAAGTTGTGATGGCTTTGTTTCTTTTGGCCTATTACTTATTTGCATGATAAAAAAAAATGACTTTATATCTTTTGGTCTATTACTTAGCATACTTGTCCATTAGATGGTTTTTGCATGGTAATATGAAGCACACGGGGTCTATCTAATTGGTCATAGTTTAATGTGCGTTAAATATTTTCTTTATTAAGTTTGTAAGTTAAAGTTTGTGTAATAATGTATATATAATAATGCCACATAAACTGTATAAAAATCGTTACAAACCTTTTTAGCTTCATCTCATTTTATTGTACAACTAATTTCATTGAAAATTAACATTGAAGTCTAACTAATATTAATAAATTTTATCAATAAACTCAATTCTAAATAGCTAACTAAATGAATATTTATTAACACACTATTAATAATTCTTAAAACCTTTGGACTCCACTATTATGTTTTAAACTTAATTTTTTTTTAATTTACAAATGGCTTTGAGCAAAAATTACGTACTTTTTCTTTTATATTCATTATTCAAGTTGCATGCTTACATAAACTAATCATGCTAAAAAGTATCATTTAACCATTTAAATGTTGCTTTACATACATGCTCGTGCACATTTTCTTTAATCAATTCGCAAAAATGTGAGATACATCAATAGAAAACACACATAAATTACTTGTATATGAAAATGCATTAACATAATACATATATCTATATATATTGCATTAGGTTAAATCATCAATTATTCTTGCAACCTTTTCAACTTCTTCTCAATCCATAGCCGACTTTTAATTCTATACTAATTACTAAATATCATGTGATACATTCCGGCAAGCCTTGCACTTCCATCTCGATGTTGTATATACTTCACATTAAATACACCGATTTTGTTTTTCGATAAAAGTTTGAACTTTTGCTTATGTTTAAAACTCAACTTTTTTATTTGATATTATAATTTACAAACGGATTTAAGTCAAAATTATGTATTTTTTCCTTTCTATTCATTACTCAATGTGCTATTTTTAATATGTCGTATTTTGCTATTATGGCAAACTCATTTAATGGGCGTAAATATTGGTTTCTCACTAATGATTATACATATAGAAAAAGAAAACACTTTGCGATGCGCGGACTTTCTTCTTTTCAATAATAATTCAGTTGCACACGATAAATTCATTCTAATATTTCTCAAAGAGCATTCGAA
>LBNU01022555.1:148508-160411 GCA_014162995.1 Artemisia annua
TTCACGGTTTCAGTCCAAGACCTACCGCCAACTGCTAGGGTTGGAATCTAGGATCCAAGGCCCGATCTCAATCCGAAGTCTTAAAGCACTTTAGCTTATACATAACAACGGGCTTTTGGGTAGCTCCGAAACCACATGCGTACTACGCTTATTCAACAATATACAATACAACTTAATTGACGTGTATCCATGATGTGTACCCAATTTCTCAAGCAAAGATTCTATTAAGAAGATAAAGAACTACTCATCGGCTAAACCTAACATCTTTAATTATTTTGCACATATATGGGGTTAAGCAATTTGTGGGAACAAAAAGACATGAGTACCTTCGATGAGCTTTAAAGAGATCCAACTACTCTATGCTTAGCATCTAACTTCTAAAGAAACTCTATCATTTCACGTTCTTCGCAAATTTAAAATCTCAAGTAATGAGATCCGCGAATGCTTAGCCGATAATTTTTAAGCCATGCATATATAAAGTAAAGTACGGGAGCCGACAAAAGAGTAGCTCCTTGTGTACAAAACTAGCAAAAGCTTTTGTGATCATCAATGGTTAAGGAAACAAGCTAGGGCTCAACACGCCCGGATCAAGTCAAAATTTTTATTCTCACTCTTACCTAGTAGGAAAGTCAAACGCGGTGTCAAAACTTTTATTCTATTTTTGCATAATTTTTTACTTTTTTCTCATTTTTTTCTTTGGAATTTTTCAAAATTTTTCAAATTTTTTGTGGTTTTTGTGGAAAAACGGGGTTGCGTAAGTAAACAGCAATGGTGAAAGTGCTAGGTCAATCAAATCGAAGATTCACCCCCCCAGACTAAAGATAAACATTGTCCTCAATGTTTTAAAGGTAAGGGTAATCCTAACAATAAATCTAAGGCCGTTTATTAAGTATGCCAAAGATACCATTAGTCGATAAGATTTGGATATAAGATTTCCATTCCAGCAGCAATCCATGAAACTCGAGTGGAGATGAGTCGATCCACGAGCACGAGAGTCATCCTGAAGTGGTGAAAATCCTGCACATATACAAACAACAAAGCAAACAACAAGAGTGGAAAAGGTTGCCCTCCTCACGTTACTTATTAGATAATAAATTAAAAAGGATAAGCATGGGGTGCCTCCCACGAAGCGCTTGTTTAATAACGAGTCGTGTAGCTTAGACTCGCCCCGAATTTACTTGTCCTTGGGGGAGCAAATTAAACACACGGCTTGAAAAGCAACGATGCCGGGATCAAAAACAACATCCTCACTCCCGGGGGAATGACGGATGGGTGAAACAATAGCATAGGTAAGATAAGGAAGAAAGATCATAATAATGGTTTCGAGGTCAAATCCAAAGAGATCCTCCATGGTAAGCGTGACTTTCTCCTTAATCTTAAAATCATCCTTCTTCAAATCAGCATCAAGAGATTCTTCAATGGTAACAAAAGAAGCAAGGATGTCGGGCTGGAGCCCAAAAGAGTCCTTAAAAGGTGATAAACCGGGTTTAAAAATTTTATCTTCTGAAAGGAACGATAATGAAGCATCAACCACGATAAAAGATGAAGAATCATTCGGAGACGACAACTTAGTAGGCTCAGTAACTTCTGCAATACTTGATGGAGTCGGGTCGATCGGAGTCAAAAACTTGGCGTGAAGCGAATCAACCATATGATGATCATTGGTAACCTCGGGCTCTGTAACAAACTCGTCACTATCCTTAATCTGAACGTCGAAAAGCGGATTATCTGAAATCATCGGAAAATCTGGTTCGAAATCAAAAAGAGGATTGGTGTAAGTTGTTTTGTAAGTTTTAAGAACTGGGTCATCTGATTCATCTGAAGTGTCATCAATTTCTGAAAGATCATCGATCTCTTCTGGGGAAAAGTCGGGAATACTTGGTTCAAAAATTGAGGTGGGATTGCCACACGGAAGGGTTTCTTCTTCAACGTATTCGATTTCTCCATAAGACAAGGAAGTATAACCTTCGTCGGACTCGGAACAAATCTCATCATGATTATCAACGGACTCATTAGTAACTTCATCATTTGTCGGAGGGAGAGGAGGTAAAGGTTCTTCAAGTAATAGATTTTCAAGAAAACGAATATCTCCCTCTGAATCAAAATTAGGATCATCAACAATCGTCGAATCGGGATGACGTTTAGCAAGACAAGCCTCGATCTCATCGGAAAAGACGTCACTCCTCTCAACCGAAGTGGGAGAATGAGTAATATAATTGGAAACGAGAGGATCAGAGGGTGGAATGCTAGTAAGAATAGAATTATCATTTGTGTCATTCTAATTTTGCAGACCCGCTAGGCCCGCCCTATACTTGTTGGACAATTGTTATACAATTAAGCTTTACATTAAAAATCCGGTGAGACCCGTCTTGAATATTTAGCAAGACCGAACAAAATCCATCACACAATAAATAGTTACCCAACATGACCCATGTTTAACCAGTCCAGCACTCGATTTAATGGCTTAGTCTGGTTTGTATCCCTCTTGGAGTCTTGTTATGGTATTTCCTTTTGCGGTCTTAAAAATATTGGTTTGGTACTTTTATATAGTTCAAACAAAATGATGTACTTTGAAGTCTAAAATAATCATATCAATTATTGTCTTATTAAAAGTTAAACCAAATGCTAGTAAGCATACAATTAAGTCAATCTCTAAACCCACCAAATTTGAAAAAAAAAATCATAAAATATGGTTCTCAAATTCTATGAAGATTCCTAATGTTGAAGAGGTAAAGTTTTCTAAGACTTGTTGATACGTGTTCATATCTTTTTGTTAGTTCCAGAAAGACTACTACTGCAAATACTACCAAAACATCTTGCATGTGTGTGCATCTGCATACCTAAAAAAATGCAGTTTTAGTTTGGGTTATATTATATTGATCACGAGTCAAACTCATATATTAAACAAGTAAAGTCGCGAAATTTTTTAGCGGTTCAAATGGGTAAAACGGTCCAAAGTCATATAGTATCCTAGTGTTTCAAGTTTAGCATCGATCTTTTATAATGAAATAGTCGTGGTAATCATATTTGGAACTTTGATTATATTTGTGTATTTCATTCACCCTCCTCTGTTTACAATGGATACAAGTTCCTATTATAAACTAGTAAACAAAATAATATAATATGAAATAAATAGGCCTAATCATAATCTCTAACATTATACAACTACAAATAATGTGTTATCTTGCATTCACTAGTGTTATGGTGCGTTGATCAACGGATGGAAGGGACTCAAGTTGAGGACAACTTTGTTCGGTGAAAAAAGCCGGCTGATTAGGCTCAGGTAATGCACTCTCACTGACCAACATTAAAACCACTGACAACATAGTTGGTCTATCTTCTGCATGATGTTGCACACATAATAGTGCAACATGTATTGATCTTAGTACTTCAGATACAACAGCTGACCCGCGTAAAGATTCACTCATGAGCTCAATGCTCTTGTTTTCTTTGTAGAGTCTCCATGCCTAGATCATAACAAAATTCATACTTTAGTTAGTATTAGAAGGATGCTGTTAAAAAATAAATTAGTAGCTTCAAGTCAAAATATTTGGATTTAGTATTGCAACATTTACATGTCCAAGAAGGTTATCTCCATGATCTTCATGATAGAATTCTCGGTTTTTCATCCCACTCACTATCTCCAAAACCATAACACCAAAACTAAATACATCTGACTTTATAGAGAAACGCCCGTGTACTGCATACTCAGGAGAAATGTAACCACTGCAGAAAAGTCAAACATAATAAATTGACAGATTAGAATTAGAAGATATTAATGTGAATCTAATTGACCGCACTCATTAGATTCTTACTATGTTCCGACCACCTTCTTTGTCTTAGCATTGGCATCTTGTCCTACAAACTTTCTAGCAATTCCAAAATCGGATATTTTTGGATTCCAATCACTGTCTAGCAAGATGTTACCTGCCTTGAGATCTCTGTGGATAATTTGAAGGCGGGAATCTTGATGTAGATAGAGAATGCCTCGAGCCATCCCATGTATAATGTGAAAGCGATGAGGCCAATCAAGCATTGAGCTTTTTGTTTCATCTGTACAATATGCAATACTGAAATGTTAGTTTGTGTTGCTGATTTTACGGGTTACTTGGCAAGGAAGTGAAGAATTTCAGTGAAATCATGGGGAGTCGAACCAAATATATATGAGTCCAAGCTTTTGTTAGCCATGTACTCATAAATCAAAATCATTTCATTTTCATGAATGCAGTATCCAAGAAGCTTTACAACATTCCGATGCTGAAGCTTTGCAATAGAATTGAGTTCATTCTTGAATTCATCAAACCCTTGATGAGATGTCTCTGAGAGACGTTTTACGGCTACTTCTTGTCCATTTTCCAACACACCCTATATCATTAATGTTGGGAAATCAAATTTTTGTATGTTTTTTAATTGTGCTTTGCTTCCTCCTATTAATGAAGTGATGATACATACCTTGTAAACGGGACCAAAGCCACCTTTTCCTATCTTATTGGAGTCACTGAAGTTATTCGTGGCCTTTACTACCTTATATAGGCTAAAAAATTGTATATCATCAAGATTTTCCGTTTGCATACTTATATTTTTTTTATCAAGCGCATATTCCAACTCTCCTACAAAATAGAATATTCAATCGATGAATACCTGAATAATATACTTTGATCATTTCTGGAAGAAAAAATTGCTAATTGGTGTTACTTTGCTTTTTCATGTGAAGCCTTTTCTTTCTCTTTATACAAGATTGCACTACAGCAGATAGAAGCAGGATTGCCAAAATTGGTAGGACAAAGGTGAGTACTTCTTTCCTTTTGTTAGACTCATGTCCTTCCAGTAAAAAACAATAATTAACAGTGAGTATTATTGCATAAGCTAAAAGCACAAAAATATCACAACTGAACTAATTGGTGGTATACATATGTGTACCTGCTAGCTCGGTGGCAGCCATTCTTATATAAATGTTATCATCGTCATCAAACTCTGTGATATCCCTGAGCTCATCAAACCATATCAAGCATCCACTTCCGCCATTTCTGCTATCTAAATTTGCATAAGCCATACAAGAGCAATTATTTCTGCAGGCCAGAGCACATTCCCTGAGTGTCATGGTATGATTGTACCATGACTTGCGTGTATCTGGTAGTTTCACTCCTGATACTTTCTTAAATCCATACTCACTCCCACAATTCAAAGGCATTTTTCTTTGACACCCTTTTGACCAATCTGACGCTTCCCATTCTTTTGGAAATTTTGGTTCAAAACCTTCCATACAACTACAAGGTGGATCTCTATTCATGCTACAACTTCCATATGGACCACAAAGGTCGAAACGCGAACAAATATCGCCTCCAGTATCTGCATACACAATCCAATCTTGAATTCTCTCAATCCAATGCAAAAATTGGTTTCTTCCGTCCCATGTCAAAACTATCCTTTGAATAACTGGACCTCTAACTTCATATGTATGATATATTTCCTTCTGATTAACTACATACTCAGTTGTGTAAACTGAATTTGGTACGACAACAGAAAAGCCACTAAACCTGAGACCACGCCATGGTCCATATCTCAGAGTTAATACCAAACCTTTCCTCACAAATATCTGTGGATACCCATTTGTGTCTATTAAACTATTATACATACCTGGTGAAGGATCATCAGGACTCTTCCAAGAGGTCAAGTACCTCTCAAAACCAGTCACTAAATCTTTCCCGAATTTCATTCCTTGTAGAAACGTGTCACCAGGATAATCAAAACTTTGCCAAATTAAAGTTTTGTTGGTACTATATTCATCCCATGCTACAAGATTTCCATTATCCAGAAGCTGCACCACCACCGCCACTAAACCGTGACTTCTCATACTAACAGTTGAATTGGATGACCAAACCACGGTGTCCTCACCATTGAGAATCACCAGGTTCCCCTGTCTGTTAACTTTGAACATACCAGATGTATCGTTAATCGGTGTCTCCCTGTTAGCAACCCATACTACAGTACCTGCTGAAATTTTCTTGTACCATATCCCTAAGTAACGATTCTTGGACTGTCCGGAGCTAAAAAAACCCATTTCAAACATTTTTCCTTTAGAAACAATGGTTTCACCATCTGTAAGTGTTTGATTTGCAAATATGGTATCTAACGCGATGCAGTCTGATAGCATCAAGATCAAAGTAGCAAAGAAATATACAAATATAGAATGGTCTTCCATTAATTTAGATAAAAGAGAATGTTGTTAACATATTTATTGGTCTTGTTAATTAAATGATTTTGTGCCATTAAAAAAGTGTGTGAACAAATTAGTAGTCATAGTCAACTGAGGGATGAGTTCTTGTAAACTAGTATATCTTAAACTAAAAATGTAGGACACACAATCAAAGAGTGTGATAGGTATGAATGTGATCAATGTGATCAAGGGTATTTTGGGTACATTTTTATAATTTCAATTTAAGGATTTTGCATCTTTCCTAATCTTTTTAATGTGAATATAAATAGATACTAGGAGAGTATTCGTGTGTTGCGGTGACGAGTGTCATGTAATTAGCGTACAATGTTTTTCAATTACACATTTTCTGTAGTAATTTTACGGATGCCGGGAATTTTAGGTTGGAATAAATTAAGCAGTGAATAATTAATAAAAAAAATAGTTGGGATACCCGTTTAATGTTGTAACAAATAAGTGTGTCAATATTATTTAGGATACATGAGTTTGTGGTAGCTGACTATTTCTCGTAATATCAAGTAGGTATGAGGCAATATGATATGCTTCACAAGATTATATAATATCTAAAATGTAGTTGACTAAATGATCGGTACCCGAGTACATCAAACATGTGACTCCCTCCACTTCTCGGTTCATCCGACTACNTTTGTGAAGAAAAATCCTATTGATAAAGGATTATAAAATCAAATGTTGTTACACTTGAGAAAATATTTTTGAGTCATTTAATGTAATTGACTAAAGGAATAAATTTGCAACTAGTGTTAGACTTTTGTGTCATTGAGGTCTGTACAAGTGGCTTTAATAGTTATAATGCTTAATTTTTTAAATATGAAATGTCTTAGTCATTTAATAAAGATAAAAGGAATGAACTTCATTCAATATGTGTAGTTTGGATTAGAGTTAATTACATAGTTTGTCCATGTGGTTTAAGCACACTAACACATTTCGTCCTCAAAAGTCAAATAATTACCTCAGTTGTCCCTTTACTTGACACTTTGTAACTGACCGGCCCTTTGACCAAACATTCGTTAGTTTTTTTTGTTAGTCCGGTTACATGCTAGTCATGTGGGGGCATTTTGGACTTTTTATCTCCCTCATCTTCAACCTCTTTATTGTTCTTTAGCGTTCTTGAATTTTTAATTTTGTAAAAATAAAAACTTTATAAATTCCTTTTCTATTTGTTATACATTTTTTTCACTTTCTTCTTTACCAAACTAATTCATCACAAAACAGCTAAATATATAATACAAACTAATTCATCACAAACCAACCCAATACACATAATAGCTAAAATATATATAATACAAAAGGTCAAAATTCCACAAGTTACCTACAAATGCTACCTTTCCACAGTATATGCTAGCATGAATGACAATGGGTATGAGTTTGATAGTAGTGGTGGGTCCCTCACCTATGAAAGATCCATACTTATGTCTCTTGATGTATATGGAATGGGAGGTGATTGGGACACTCACACTTTTGATTGGGACACTCAATTGTACAAGTAATTAAAGCACACTGTAAGCACTGTACAAGTATGTAATGCACACAGTGGAGTGTCCCAATCAAAAGTATGAGTGTGCAAATCATTTCCCATATGGAATATAGATTATATTTATCATTCATTACCATAGTGGTGGGCCCCCTCATCTTAAACAAACACTTTTAATCACTTTCATAGTCATAGTCTCATTCCCATAGTGGGATACCAAACGCACCATTATATACCTTTCCACATTCTTAATTGATACTACTTAAATAGCCAATTATACCTTTCGACAGTAGGGTAAGGATCCAGTGAGAAGAAAACTTAAAATGAGAAGAATGCGAAATAACTATAACCACATATTTGAAATGCATCGACTTGAATTAGATGCATCTCTATTCATTTATGTGCATCTCAATTAGTTTTGAAAAGTGATTTTGAAGTGAAAAAGATGCAAAGTAGTACTAATAACAAATTTGACCCGCAGAGGATAAAAAATACATAGGATTCTTCTAACTTGATCAAATGCATCTAATATATGTATATGCATCTAATTTTTAGCTAGAAAATATATTATGGTGGATCTAAAAGATTAATGATGCATCTAATTCAAATCGATGCATCTCTAATGTGTAGTTATAGATATTTCTCATCCATCTCATTTTAAGGTTTCTTTTCATTTGATCCTAAGTCAGGGACAGTATACGAACTTATATATAGGATCAAATAAGAAGATTACTTAAAATAAGAAGGAATAAGAAGAACTATAACCGCAAATCCGAGATGCACCGACCTAAATTAGATGCATCCCTATAATCTTAGATGCATTATAACGCATCATAGTGTGTTTTCTAGCTTTTAATCAGATGCATATACGTATATTAGACGCATTTCATGATTTCTCTTATTTTTTGTTCCTCTGCACGTGCCGAAATGTGACAACCCGTTCGCCATTGAGAATCACCAGGTTCCCCTGTCTGTTAACTTTGAACATACCAGATGTATCGCTAATCGGTGTCTCCCTGTTAGCAACCCATACTACAGTACCTGCTGAAATTTTCTTGTACCATATCCCTAAGTAACGATTCTTGGACTGTCCGGAGGTAAAAAAGCCCATTTCAAACATTGTTCCTTTAGAAACAATGGTTTCACCATCTTTAAGTGTTTGATTTGCAAATATGGTATCTAACGCGATGCAGTCTGATAGCAGCAAGATCAAAGTAGCAAAGAAGTATACAAATATAGAATGGTCTTCCATTGATTTAGATAAAAGAGAATGTTGTTAACATATTTATTGGTCTTGTTAATTAAATGATTGTGCCCTTAAAAAAGTGTGTGAACAAATTAGTAGTCATAGTCAACTGAGGGATGAGTTCTTGTAAACTAGTATATCTTAAACTAAAAATGTAGGACACACAATCAAAGAGTGTGATAGGTATGAATGTGATCAATGTGATCAAGGGTATTTTGGGTACATTATTATAATTTCAATTTAAGGATTTTGCTTCTTTCCTAATCTTTTTAATGTGAATATAAATAGATACCAGGAGAGTATTCGTGTGTTGCGGACAGGGGCGGAGCCACGATTATAAGTTAAGGGGGGCCGGACCAGACTCTATTATAACAACCAAACGTCGATATTTTTTCGTAAATGGAATTGATGGTTCTTTTATCATAGTTACTGATTAAAAGTCCAATTTTAAGTATTTGCTTTAGGCCTAGCTAGTATAAGATAATTAACAAAGTGCATCATAAACACAAAAGAAAATTGTGAATACAGATTTTCAACTTTGATGTTTCGAGTCATAATAATAGTTTACTTTTAAAATTGAAATCTTACATTGGATGGAAACCTTTTCAAGCATATAATACATAAGGATTCAAGGAGGGTAGTCCCATGTATAAATGTATTTCAGAGGTCTTGTGCCAAACTATGAAATATATCCTTTATTAAAAAAAAAAAAAAAAAAAAAAAAAAAAAAAAAAAAAAAAAAAAAAAAAAAAAAAAAAAAAAAAAAAAAAAAAAAAAAAAACAACATTTAGCTATTCAACATACAGATGGCTTATTTTACTTCGGTTCTACATTAGAAATTTGTTCATTTTCTTTCTAGTTATTAATGCTTAAACTATTTGGTCTTCAAAATATATAAAATATTAATGCTAAAAGTAAATCTTTAAAGTCCAAACAAAGTACTAGAAGTTAAAGAAATGCAAAGAATATGTCAAATATTGTTGTATTTTTGGCCAATTTCTATCAAGAATTTTGAATGAATTCAGATATTTGAAATCAAGGTTGAATTTAACAATTATTAAAGTTAAAGGGGCAAAAGTGAAACTTTATATAATAACAAAGTTATAAGACAAAAAGGGATATAGTGATCCCACAACCACAACTAACTAGTACAATACCCGTGCGTTGCCCGGGTACAACGATGCAATAATTTATAAAATATATTGAGAAACTTGTTTAGAGTGTATAATATAAATTCTGAAAACTTGGTTTCTTTTTCTTCTCCGCTGAGAAAACATCTTCCAATTCCGTTTTCTATCCTACATATAAATAAGAATAGTCAACCCACAAGACACATATGAGGTTATATTTGATTTAGAACTAAATAATACATTAATTGTTTGTCAATTTTGTATCTTTCTCTAGAATATCATTTAGAGTATATCATTTTATAACTTCACGGAGTTTAACTTTTGATCTTTTAGGATCATGTTATGCAAAATAATGCATGTAATACGTGGTTCGTCGTTCTTTGGCAATTTCCCATTGTCGTGCCGGTTGTTGTAGTATACCCCAACGTCCTTGGAGCACACCAAAAGCACGTTCGATATCCTTGCGCGCACTTTCTTGGCTTTCTTTTAAGAGTAACCATGGTTGCTCGCAAAAGTGGTGGCCGAGAAGATTTGACGGAAAGTTGACCACTGCGGGTAAACTTCCGTCAGCCAAAGGTAATACCCCTGTTTCATAATCTTTTCCCAATTTAACGATGGTAGGGTGCCCTTGGAAGATTCATTGGCAGATGGCTGTTCGAAAGCAAGTTCGAAGTTATCTAAAAACATTAAGAATCATTTATTGGCCTGCCATCAAAAAAAACCAAAAAAATGCATGCCAAATCCGACAAATCTTGTGAAGGCAACAGCGCTCAAGCATGTAACGTTGGGTAGTTCTTTTTGATCACCCCTACCAAATTTGTGCCCTAACCAGGCCGAACCGAAACAATTTTTTTCCCACGCCAATGGCATGGCAAATCAATGCTCACCAGCATAACCCGGAAAATCAATGCTGAACGTTCATCGGCACTCGTAAATACGGTTGAATGTCGGACCATGTTGGTGGTCTTAAAACTCCATGGCAATATACCAGAATCCATAACACACATGTTAAAATTAATCTAGACAAAAAACGGGGTGAAGTAGACTCCCCAACCCCATGTTGCGATACTCATCGAACGCATCTGGACCGGTGCCGTACGCTAGTTGGGCGTATTGCAGACGTACATCTTCATAGCGTGCACTAATAACTCCCTCGCACCCGTGGCAATCCGTGGTCTGACTTAAACCATTTAAAAGTGAGCTGGAAGTATTCATCGGATTCGTAAAGATTCAATATCTTCGACAATTTTGTAAGACAAAAAAAAAAATGTGCTCCGCTTCCATACGAACTCCTAACGGAAAGGTTACCGTGCGTAAATACTTGGCAAAAAACTTGAAACGGAAAATAGTCATCGTTCAAAACGTTCCTTAGCAAATCTCACCGTTCACGATCTAGTGTAGTAAGCGACGGTTAGAAGGATTCAGCTTCTTTCTTCCTCCTTTGTTGTAAAAATGACGCTTGAAAGTAAATTCGAACGCCATCAAAACCATAAAACGTATGTCTTTTAAACTTCGTCATCAAAACGTCTGAGCAAAACCTCGGAACCAAATTCGTGTTAACTTTGATTTGGATCCATAAATGAGTGGAAAATGTTTTTTTTTTTCCTTGTATATGAGGTGTGCCAAAAGGGTGAAGAATTAGTGGTTGCATAGATGGACGGGAAAGATATGTTGTGTTTAGTTGGGTATTTATAGGTGTGTTTATTTGATTTGATTTTTTTGAAAACAAAACTAGCCGTTATGTATTTAAGGAACATTTGGGGACGGGGGGTAAGTGATTTTGTTTTAAAGCGGTAATATTTTAAACAACCCCCGTTATGG
>LBNU01022555.1:161809-178021 GCA_014162995.1 Artemisia annua
GCAGAATGTGGGTGGATCCGACCCCAAATTTGAGTCAACAAAGGTGGATCGACAGGTGTGATACGCAGATGCGCAAGACAAGGGAAATGCGCGACGCATCAGCGCATACTCGACTACAACGAGACCTCATGGAGCATGTTTGGCAGAAACGTCTTCAACGCCAACAACACCGCGAAGATGAATATTCCGAAGACGATGAATAAGTAGTTGTAATTCGTTTGTTTTAATTTCATATGTTTCGCAATCGTTGTTCTTATTATTTTATATTTCGTATTGTAAGTTTTTAAGTTTTAATGTTATTTGGTTTAATAAATAAATTGTTGGTTTTAGTTTAGGGGGTGAATGTGAAAATAATTGAAT
The DNA here is from genome assembly GCA_014162995.1 of Artemisia annua. Taxonomy (NCBI): domain Eukaryota; kingdom Viridiplantae; phylum Streptophyta; class Magnoliopsida; order Asterales; family Asteraceae; genus Artemisia; species Artemisia annua. Next base: position 162,170 of record LBNU01022555.1, read on the forward strand.
AACCTGAGTTATTGCTGAGTTATTGTTGTGGGTGTTGAGTTATTGTGTTGAGTTATTGTGTTAAAGCTGACGTGGCGCTGACGTGGCACTGCGTTATTTAATAACTTGTGTTATTGTTGCTAATGCTCTAAGTGTTAGACTTTTGTGTTATTGAGGTCTGTACAAGTGGCTTTAATAGTTATAATGCTTAATTTTTTAAATATGAAATGTCTTAGTCATTTAATAAAAATAAAAGGAATGACCTTCATTCATTATGTGTAGTTTGGATTAGAGTTAATTACATAGTTTGTCCATGTGGTTTACGCACACTAACACATTTCGTTCTCAAACTCAAATAATTACCTCAGTTGTCCCTTTACTTGACACTTTGTAACTGGCCGGTCCTTTGACCAAACATTCGTTAGTTTTTTTTGTTACGTCTGATCACATGCTAGTCATGTGGGGGCATTTTGGACTTTTTATATCCCTCATCTTCAACCTCTTTATTGTTCTTCTTTAGCGTTCTTGAATTTTTAATTTTTTGAAAATAAAAACTTAATAAATTCCTTTTCTATTTGTTATACATTTTTTCATTTTCTTCTTTACCAAACTAACTCATCACAAAACAGCTAAATATATAATACAAACTAATTCATCACAAACCAACCCAATATACATTATAGGTCAAATATATAATACAAAAGGTCAAAATTCCACAAGTTACCTGCAAATGCTACCTTTTCACAGTATACAAACTTATATACCTTTCCACATTCTTAATTGATACTACTTAAATAGCCAATTATACCTTTAGACAGTATACGAACTTATATATACCACACGTGAAACTACATAAAGTAGCATATAAAAGCCTGCAAATTATACCTTTCGACATTTTTTTTGGAAGGCGACTTTCAATTTTTTGGTTTAGAGTCGCACCCGCCACATTGGCAGGCCCTCATCCACCACATACCCAGACTATGTTGTCTGAACCGGGTCCACGCTGGTGCAGTGGGGATTATAAACGGCTTCCGCCTGGAAACCGTACCGCCTCCACACGAGTTTTCTCGCTGGAGTAACGGTCGGATGAAAACCGGGGCCGGCTTGGATTCGAACCTGCGCATCTAATGGCTCCCAGGCTCTCCTCTTCATTGCCTAATATCATTAGAGCTTGTGGTCCTCAAGTGAGGACTTCCCGGTTGGTCACCCAAACTGGTACTACTTTGGCATTTTGGCAACTCTCACCGCAACAACTCTCCCTGAATCCCGTAAAACCCTCCCAATCCCAATCGCAATAGCGCGACTCCTAGTCCCCAAATCACCATTTCACCACCCGAGATCTTTTCTTTCTTTCTTTTTGTTCGTCTATTTAGTTTCGAATTTTCACCACCCAAAGCAACCGAAAAGATACATGGTTTTTTGATGAGCCGATCTGGATTTGCGAGGTTTTGTGATAATGATCTTTTAGGTTTTGGGATTTTCGGGGTTTGGAAAAGTTTTAATTTATGTACTTTGAATCGGGGGTTGAATAAATATGGAGTTCTTGGGTAATGATTTGAAGATGGTGACATGGGTAATTTTCACAATATGCCTATATTTAATTTGTTGTATATTTGATTGTATGTAACTATGTATATGTATTATTTATATCTTTTATTTTTGTATTTATATGTTTTGTTAAAGTAAAAAATTGAAAATTCAAGAACAATAAAGAGAATAAAGAGGTTGAAGATGAAGGAGATCAAAAAGTCCAAAATGCCCCCACATGACCAACACGTGACCAGACTTAACGAAAAAGCCTAACGACCGATTGACCAAAGGATTGGTGAGTTACAAAGTGTCAAGTACAAGGAAGACTAGGGTAATTATTTGAGTTTTAGGATGAAAGGTGTTAGTACGTGGACGAACTATGTAATTACCTCTAGATATTAATGAGAAAACACATTTTCTTTTTCTTTTTTTTTTCCGGTTCAAATCATAAATCTTTCATTTCCTTATTGATGACATAACTTTATTATCTGCATAAAAAAAACTAAAAATACAAATATTCAGATAGAAAACATAACTTTGCATCAAACTCCATTATGCCTTAATCTTTTATTTATTTTATTTTATGATTAGGCCTCTTAATTATCATTTCATATTGTGTATCCATAAACTATGAAACACAATCATCAACTATGAAACACCATCATCGTCAGTCTACATAAAAAATGCTCTTTTGATGATTATGCTTCTTGATCATCATATTCTGGAACTCTGAACTATGAAACACCATCCTTGTATTGTTATCATCATCAAATCATCGGTTTAAGCAACGTCGATATTACAATCATCATCATCAGCATCGCGGATCAAGATTCTTCATTTGCATCACCCACCATCTTCTTTAGCATCATTGACCATCATCGTCATCTTCATCAATGATATCAGCATCATGATCAAAGCTCTTCATCATCATCCTCACCGTATATATCGATTGCAACATCCATCATCATCATCTTTATGATCATCGATCATCATTATGCATCCTCATCATCATCTTCATCGTTGTTATCAATTTCGACATCCATCATCACGTAGAATTAAATCATGAAATTAAAACCACATGTACTAGATGTAACTGGAAAGAGAAAATTAAATCCCATGGAATGGCTGAAAAGTATGAAGGGTGGGTGGGTGGTGTGGGGGGGGGGATTAACTTATAGTCCGTACATTTGAGGTGACGGAATGTGCAAAGGAACTAATATTTACACCCATCAAAAGGGGACAACAAGGAACATGATATAGTTATATGAACATCTGCTAGTTATCGAGCAAACAATAATGATATGGTGCACTCATTAACCGATGGAAGAGATACTAGTTTAGGACAAGTCTCTTCAGAGAAAAAAGCAGGTTGATTAGGTTCAGGCAGTGCACTCTCACTAACCAACATCAGAACCACCGACAACATAGTTGGTCTATCTTGTGCATGATGTTGCACACATAATAGTGCAACGTGTATTGATCTTAGTACTTCAAAGACAACACATGACGAGCGTAAGGATTCACTCATGATTTCAATACTCTTGTTTTCTTTGTACAACCTCCATGCCTAGAATAAACCAAAAGTCATATTTTAGTATATGCTAAAGGAAGCTGTCAAAACTTAGAAGGCTCTAAAAAAGGGGATGATGGTCAAAAATAAATTAGTAGCTTCTAGTCAGAATATTTGGATTTAGTTTTAAGTTAACATACATGCCCAAGAAGGTTGTCTCTNTCTAGTAAAAAGGTGTATGTTTTCGCCAGTAATTAAATTTGTAGCTTTTTTTAATTCTCTACAATTTACAGGTGTCACTGTGTCTGAATAGATGCCTAGATGGAATGGCTGAAAAAGGTATGAAGGGTGGGTGGCCGGTGGTGGGGGGGGGGGATTAACTTATAGTCCGTACATTTGAGGTGACGGAATGTGCAAAGGAACTAATATTTACACCCATCAAAAGGGGACAACAAGGAACATGATATAGTTATATGAACATCTGCTAGTTATCGAGCAAACAATAATGATATGGTGCATTCATTAACCGATGGAAGAGATACTAGTTTAGGACAAGTCTCTTCAGAGAAAAAAGCAGGTTGATTAGGTTCAGGCAGTGCACTCTCACTAACCAACATCAGAACCACTGACAACATAGTTGGTCTATCTTCTGCATGATGTTGCACACATAATAGTGCAACGTGTATTGATCTTAGTACTTCAAAGACAACACATGACGAGCGTAAGGATTCACTCATGATTTCAATACTCTTGTTTTCTTTGTACAACCTCCATGCCTAGAATAAACCAAAAGTCATATTTTAGTATATGCTAAAGGAAGCTGTCAAAACTTAGAAGGCTCTAAAAAAGGGGATGATGGTCAAAAATAAATTAGTAGCTTCTAGTCAGAATATTTGGATTTAGTTTTAAGTTAACATACATGCCCAAGAAGGTTGTCTCTGTGGTCTTCATGAAAGAATTCTCTGTTTTTCTTCCCACTAACTATCTCCAAAACCATAACACCAAAACTAAATACATCCGACTTTATAGAGAATCGTCCATGTACTGCATACTCGGGAGAAATGTAACCACTGCAGAAATGTTGAAGATAAAGAACTGACCTATTAGTATTAGAGGAAAAACGATCGAAATTTATCTAATGGACAACATGTTATGCATTCTTACTAAGTTCCAACCACTTTCTTTGTCTTCACATTCGCATCATGTCCTATAAACTTTCTAGCAAGGCCGAAGTCTGATATTTTTGGATTCATGTCACTGTCCAGCAAAATATTTCCTGCCTTGAGGTCTCTGTGGATAATTTGAAGGCGGGAATCTTGATGTAGATATAAAATACCTCGAGCCATCCCGTGAATAATGTGAAAACGCTTAGGCCAGTCAAGCATCAAACTTTTGGTTTCATCTGATAAAATGAAATATCTTATTAAAAGGTTTAGAAAAAAGAGACTGAAATCATATATATGGAGATGCGAGATGGAATCAAACCGAAGAGATACATGTCCAAGCTTTTATTTTTCATGTATTCATAAATCAAAATTAGTTCATTTCTATGAATGCAGTATCCAAGAAGCTTCACAAGATTCCGATGCTGAAGTTTCGCAATGCAAATGACTTCATTCTTGAACTCATCAAGCCCTTGTTGAGATGTTTCTGAGAGCCGTTTTACAGCTACTTCTTGTCCATCCTCCATAACACCCTAAATGATTGAAAATAAGAGTTTATTATAAAGTATAACTCTGGTTTTGACATTTTTTATATATGATACTAATAAGTATTAAAATTATACTAAAATCATTAACCAGATACCTTGTAAACGGGACCAAAGCCACCTTCTCCAATCTTATTCGAGACACTGAAGTTGTCCGTGGCCCTTGCTACTTTATATAAGCGAAAATACTGTAAATCATCAAGATGTTCCATCTTTAGACTTGTATGCTTTTCATCGCCCCAGGTTCCTACAATATTATATGTTTGATTGCTTTTTGTTCCAAGACTTTAATATATATCATATAACATACACAATATGATTTGTCAGAAGCGGAATTGGGCCATTTGTGTTACCTAGTCTTTTCATGTGAAGCGTTTTCTTTATCTTCTTACAGGCATATGCTAGTGCAGACAGGAGCAGCACAACTGAAGACATTGACATGGCTATGATGAATACTCGTTTCCTTCTGTTGGAGCCAAGCTGGAAGACCATGCGATCTTTCAATCGAAATGATAACCGTCAGTAAGTTTTATTACATAAGCTAAAAACGCAGTGATAATCTAAAACCAGCAATGATGTTCTTGTAACTTGCAAGTATGGACTATTCTAGAAGCTGGTCAAGAAACATGTGTACCTTCTAACTCAGAGGCGGACATCCTTATGTAAAGGTCTTGATTAGTATCATATTCTCTGATATCCAAGAGCTCGTCAAACCAAAGCAAACATCCGCTTCCACCATTTCGGATATCTAAACTTGTATAAGCTGTACAAGAACAATTCCTTCTGCATGTCATCTCACATTCTCCAAGGGTCATACTGTAATTATACCACGACCTTCGTGTATCTGGTAGTTTCACTCCGGAAATTTTCTGAAACCCATCCCTATTCTCACATTTTAAAGGCTTTTTACGTTTACACCCACTCGACCAATCAGATGCATCCCATTCTTTTGGAGTTTTTGGCTCAAAACCTTTGATACAAGTACAGAGTGGATGCTTGTTAATCCTACAGCTTCCATATGGACCACAGAGTCCAAACCGACCACAACTATCTACCGCAAGATCCGCATACACAGCCCACTCTTGAATTCGCTCAATCCAGTGCATAATCAGTGTCTTTCCTTCCCATGTCAGAACTATCCTCAAAAAAATTGAACTCTTAAGTTCATATTTTTGATATACTTCCTCCTGATTAACTACAAACTCTTCTGATATGATTGGATTTGTTGTTTCAATAATAAATTCGCCACTAAACCCGAGACCATTCCATGGTCCAGTTCTCGATACTAATGTTTGACCTCGCCATGCCAAATTTTGTGGAAATCCATTTGTGTCTACTTTCCTAATATACTCACCTATAGAAGGATCATCAGGACTCTTCCAAGATGTGAAGAACCGCTCAATACCGGTTACAAAATCGTTCCCAAATTTCATTCCTGGTAATAATGTGTCACCAGGATAATCAAAACTTTGCCAAATTAGACTTGTATCCCTCACAATAAAATTACCATTATCCAGAAGTTGTGCCACGACCTCCTCCGTATTATTACTCCTCAACGATACCATCGAATTGGATGACCAGACCAAGTTGTTCCCACCATTGAAAAGCAGCAGATTTCCCTCTCTGCTAACTTTAAACATACCCGATGTATCGTTAATTGGTGTCTCTCTGTTTGCAACCCATACAACTGTACCCTCTGATAACTTCTTGTACCATATCCCTAAGTATCGATTCTTGGATTTACCCGAGCTAAAAAATCCTAATTCAAACATCTCCCCGTTAGAAACAACAGTTTGACCATCTTTAATTTCTTTATTTGCAGATATTGTATCTATTGCAGTACAATCTGATAGAAGCAAGATGAGAGTAATTAAGAATACATGTATAGAGTGGTTAACTCCATTGATGTTTCTAAAAAGATAATATTGTTTAACCATTTTATTGATTTTAGTAGCTTGAAAAACCATAACATATTGGGCAACAGTCAAACCAAGTGATATCTAATTCAACTTCTTGATCCCGCCAATTTTGAAAAACCATAACATATGGTTCTTAAATTCCAAGAAAGTTCCTACATATGTTTGACTAATTGGCACTCCGTAAATTTCAAATATGTGCTGATACATACTCATAGCAACTATGACTTTTTTGTGGTAATTGTGTTCCTTTGATAATGGGTCATATGGAAGAATATTTAAAATAATGCTAAAAGGGTCGAACTGTCACATAAAAAATACTACTGTACTTAATAACATTCAAAACCAATATGGCTGTAACTATATCTGTAAAATTAAACTCACAAGACATACTATATCAAAACACTATACTTTGATAGCCAAATTAAAAAAACTAAAATTGATCTAAATGAAAATTAATCTTTAGTAAAAACTGTATGTTTTGCGCCAGTAACTAACCTTGTAGCTTTCTAATTCTCTACAATTTACTGATTCAGCGTCTGTGTCACTGTGAATGTGCAGTTATATGAACATCTGCTTGTTATCGAGCATACAATTGTTTCACCATCTTTTATTGTTTGATTTGCAGATATGGTATCTAGTAAAGTGCAATCCGATAAGAATAAGATCAAAGCAATAACGAGGAGTACAATTAAGGAACGGTTTTCCATTAAGCAAAGTTCTGGTTCACATATTTGCTTATCTTAGTAAAGTGCAATCCACATTTCATATGAGGTAAATTTTCTATTTCAGCAGTCAAATTCAACTGAATGGATGTATTTACTAATTAGACTATCTAGCCAGTTGTGATGATAATTAATTATCAACCACAGTTACCCGGTCAATTTACATTTGTGACGCATTATTCAACCTGTGGGCCACGTAGTATTTACGTTATACCAACTCTAGAACTCGAAGAAAAGAGGTGGAAAATGGGCTGGTGGGTAACAGGCGAACCGGGTTTCAGGCCTAAAGGGGTCTGCATTTAAATGTGTTATTTGGGAATATGGGTCAAACGGGTCCGGGTCAGACGGGTCTTTGGTTGGTTTGATCCGCCCGTTTTCACCAAAAAATATGCAATTATCTATTGGAAAATTGAAAGAGTGAAAAGTGTCATTCTAATTTTGCAGACCCGCTAGGCCCGCCATATACTTGTTGGACAATTGTTATACAATTAAGGTTTACATCAAATATCCGGTGAGACCCGTCTTGAATATTCAGCAAGACCGAACAAAATCCATCACACAATAAATAGTTACCCAACATGACCCATGTTTAACCAGTCCAGCACTCGATTTAATGGCTTAGTCTGGTTGTATCCCTCTTGGAGTCATGTTATGGTGTTTCCTTTTGCGGTCTTGAAGATATTGGTTTGGTGCTTTTATATATTTCCCACAAAATGATGTACTTTGAAGTCTAAAATAATCATATCAATTATTTTCTTATTAAAAGTTAAACCAAAAGTATACAATTAAGTCAATCTCTAGACCCACCAAATTTAAAAAAAAAAAAAAAAAAAAAAAAAAAATCATAAAATATGGTTCTCAAATTCCATGAAGATTCCTAATGTTGAAGTGGTAAAGTTTTCTAAGACTTGTTGATACGTGTTCATATGGACTGACTTTCTTTTGGTTGGTTCCAGAAAGACTACTACTGCAAATACTACCAAAGCATCTTGCATGTGTGTGCATCTGCATACCTAAAAAAATGCAGTTTTAGTTTGGGTTATATTATATTGATCACGAGTCAAACTCATATATTACACAAGTAAAGTCGCTAATTTTTTAGCGGTTCAAATGGGTAAAACGGTCCAAAGTCATATAGTATCCTAATGTTTCAAGTTTAGCATCGATCTTTTATAATGAAATAGTCGTGGTAATCATATTTGGAACTTCGATTATATTTGTGTATTTCATTCAACCTCCTCTGTTTACAATGGATACAAGTTCGTATTATAAACTAGTAAACAAAATAATCTGATATGAAATATATAGGGCTAATCATAAATTCATAATCTCTAACATTATATAACTACAAATAATGTGTTATCTTGCATTCACTAGTGTTATGGTGCATTGATCAACGGATGGAAGGGAGTCATATTGAGGACAACTCTGTTCAGTGAAAAAAGCCGGCTGATTAGGTTCAGGCAATGCACTCTCACTGACCAACATTAAAACCACTGACAACATAGTTGGTCTATCTTCTGCATGATGTTGCACACATAATAGGGCAACATGTATTGATCTTAGTACTTCAGATACAACAGCTGATCCGCGTAAAGATTCACTCATGAGCTCAATGCTCTTGTTTTCTTTGTAGAGTCTCCATGCCTAGATCATAACAAAATTCATACTTTAGTTAGTATTAGAAGGATGCTGTTAAAAAATAAATTAGTAGCTTCAAGTCAAAATACTTGGATTTAGTATTGCAACATTACTTACATGTCCAAGAAGGTTATCTCCATGGGCTTCATGACAGAATTCTCGGTTTTTCATCCCACTCACTATCTCCAAAACCATAACACCAAAACTAAATACATCTGACTTTATAGAGAAACGCCCGTGTACTGCATACTCAGGAGAAATGTAACCACTGCAGAAAATTCGAACATAATAAATTGGCATATTAGAATTAGAAGATATTAATGTGAATCTAATTGACCGCACTCATTAGCCTTACTATGTTCCGACCACCTTCTTTGTCTTAGCACTGGCGTCTTGTCCTACAAACTTTCTAGCAAGTCCAAAATCGGATATTTTTGGATTCCAATCACTGTCTAGCAAGATGTTACCTGCCTTGAGATCTCTGTGGATTATTTGAAGGCGGGAATCTTGATGTAGATAGAGAATGCCTCGAGCCATCCCATGTATAATGTGAAAGCGATGAGGCCAATCAAGCATTGAGCTTTTTGTTTCATCTGTACAATATGAAATACTGAAATGTTAGTTTGTGTTGCTGATTTTACGGGTTACTTTGGCAAGGAAGTGAAGAATTTCAGTGAAAACATGGGGAGTCAAACCAAATATAAATGAGTCCAAGCTTTTGTTAGCCATGTACTCATAAATCAAAATCATTTCATTTTCATGAATGCAGTATCCAAGAAGCTTTACAAGATTCCGATGCTGAAGCTTTGCAATAGAAATGAGTTCATTCTTGAATTCATCAAACCCTTGATGAGATGTCTCGGATAGACGTTTTACGGCTACTTCTTGTCCATTTTCCAATATACCCTACATCATTATTGTTGGAAATTGAATTTTTTTTGAATGCTTTGTTTTGCTTTCTGCTAAAGAAGTGTTGATACATACCTTGTAAACGGGACCAAAACCACCTTCTCCAAGTTTATTGGAATCACTGAAGTTATTCGTGGCCTTTACTACTTTATATAGGCTAAAAAACTGTATATCATCAAGATTTTCCGTTTGCATACTTGTATTCTTTTTATCAAGTGCGTATTCCAACTCTCCTACAACATGGAATATTCAATCCATGAATACCTGAATAATTTACTTAGATCATTTCTGGAAGTAAAATTGGCTAATTGGTGTTACCTTGCTTTTTCATGTGAAGCATTTTCTTTCTCTTTATACAGGATTGCGCTACAGCATACACAAGCAGTGTAGCTGGCAAAATTGGTAGGACAAAGGTGAGTACTTCTTTCCTTTTGTTAGACTCGTGACCTTCCAGTAAAAACAATAACTGATGGTGAGTATTATTGCATAAGCTAAAAGCACAAAAATATCACACTGAACTAATTTGTGGTATACATTAATACATATGTGTACCTGCTAGCTCGGTGGCAGCCATTTTTATATAAATAGTATCATCGTCATCAAATTCTGTGATATCCCTGAGCTCATCAAACCATATCAAGCATCCACTTCCGCCATTTCTGCTATCTAAATTTGCGTAAGCCATACAAGAGCAATTATTTCTGCAGGCCAGATCACATTCTCTGAGTGTCATGCTATGATTGTACCATGACTTGCGTGTATCTGGTAGTTTCACTCCTGATACTTTTTTAAATCCATACTCACTCCCACAATTCAAAGGCATTTTTCTTTGACACCCTCTTGACCAATCTGACGCTTCCCATTCTTTTGGGAATTTTGGTTCAAAACCTTCCATACAACTACAAGGTGGATGTCTATTCATGCTACAACTTCCATATGGACCACAAGGTTCGAAACGCCCACAAATATCGCCTCCAGTATCTGCATACACAATCCAATCTTGAATTCTAGCAATCCAATGCAAAAATTGGCTTCTTCCATCCCATGTCAAAACTATCCTTCGAATAACTGGACCTCTAAGTTTATATGTATAATATATTTCCTTCTGACTAACAACAAACTCAGTTGTGAAAACTGAATTTGGTATGTCAACAGATAAGCCACTAAACCCGAGACCACGCCATGGTCCAAATCTAAAAATTAAAACCGAACCTTTCCTCACAAATATCTGTGGATACCCATTTGTGTCTATTAAACTAGTATACATGCCTGGTGAAGGATCATCAGGACTCTTCCAAGAGGTCATGTACCTCTCTAAACCAGTCACTAAATCTTTCCCGAATTTCATTCCTTGTAGAAAAGTGTCACCAGGATAATCAAAACTTTGCCAAATTAAATTTTTGTTGGTACCATATTCATCCCATGCTACGAGATTTCCATTATCCAGAAGCTGCACTACCACCGCCACTAAACCATTACTCCTCATACTAACAGTTGAATTGGATGACCAAACCACGGTGTCCCCACCATTGAGAAGCACCAGGTTTCCCTGGCTGCTAACTTTGAACATACCAGATGTAGTGTTAATTGGTGTCTCCCTATTAGCAACCCATACTACCGTACCCTTTGATATCCTCTTGTACCATATCCCTAAGTACCGATTCTTGGACTTTCCGGGGCTGAAAAAGCCCATTTCAAACATTTTTCCTTTAGAAACAATGGTTTCACCATCTTTGAGTGTTTGATTTGCAAATATGGTATCTAGCGCGATGCAGTCCGATAGCAGCAAGATCAAAGTAGTAAAGAAGTATATAAATATAGAATGGTCTTCCATTGATGATTCAGATAAAAGAGAACGCAGTTTACCATAATTATTAGTCTTGTTAAATGATTTTGTGCGTTTAAAAAATTGTTTGAATTTTCAGTAGTCATAGTCAATTTAATGGTAGTCATTTCCCAATAGCAATCATTTCTTATCGGACTATTTGGCAATCTGTGATGAGTGATTACCCTTTCTCCACCACTAGTTATGTCATTTTTTCCAGGGTTATTGAACTGGAAGGTCATTCTACTTTCACAAAGTATCTAGTTAAGTCATTGTTTCTTTTTTATGTTTAAAGAGGTCATTGTATTTATAAAAATGTTTATATTAGTCACTAAGCTAGCAACCATGTGGCATTTCTTTCCTGGTCAAAAAGTGACATGTCCATTTGTTTATCTACGTGTCACAAATGATAGTTGGCGATGATGGTGGTGGTTGACGGTGGAAGCTGGTGAAGGTATTGGTTGGTAGTGATTTTCTTGAACATAAAGAATGGGATAAAGATCTAAACCTACACAAGTAACAAAAACAATATTAAAGGAGACATTTTGTTTATACAAAAGTTATCAGATATGATTTCCAGCCAAAAACACAATTTTTTAAAGAAGGTTAAAAGAAAGGGTATGAAATTTTAAAATCATGATGTGGCATAGGAGGCGGAAATAACATAAATGACGTGTCATTAAAAATAATGATGTGGAATTTGTAGAATCTGGTACCTTAATCTTAATGATTTAATTGCATGTTTTCAAAAAGCTTGGTTAGTTGGTTTACCAAAATGTATGATTTGGTGTGTACAATGATCTTTTTAAAAATAAAAAAAAAAGTACGGTGACTAAACTAGATATTTTATGAAAGTATAGTGACCTCTTGGTCCAATTACCCTTTTTTCCATTAGGACTCATTATTTGACACTTACGTAACTTAATAGAGTTTTGACCTTTGCAGGTTGTGTTGTAATCACGTTATGCTATCTGTTGACTAAGAAACAGGTTAATGTAGCACATAAGTTCAAGTTTGAATGTCCCTTAATTAGAATTTAAGTTGATAAAAGAATTATAGTGTACTGATATAACCTCAGCGGCTCAGCTCATTGATCAATTGACAATTGTTGTACGTGTAGCTGAAATTCAAACCAAGATGGTATTTAAGTCAATCTTCAGATCCCACCAAATTTGAAAAATCATAACATGTTAGTTTTCAAATCCCAATAAATTCCAGATGTTATGTGATGATACCTTTTCATATTGAATACTTAGGCTGGACATAGTAAGGGGAGGATTGACATTCATTTTATCCGTCACGTCATCTTTCTNCGTCGACATGTCGACGGCAACAGATAATGCCGTGGACATGTCGACGGGAACGTCGTAAAAATGTCGCCGGCGAAAGCGTCGATTGTACTAGTGATTGATCGATTGAAAAACGCTTACTGTGTTTAGCCTTATGCAATTACAACTCGTACATCTAGCATTTCTTGCAAGAAAAATGTGCATACAAAAAGTAACAAGTCGAATTGAGCTGTATTGTATTGATAAATTATCTTGGGTAAAGTTTATATAAATATTCGCAGTAATTAAATATTGTTGTTTGTTTGTTTCATTATATGGTTTGATATGATACAAGGATTCATTGTCCGTTAGTTATGGCGGGAAGAAATCTATCTATTTATTCTAATAAACCACAGTTTTGTACAAGCCTATGCAACAGTTATCTAATAATTATTTGACGTGTCTTGAAGCTCAAGCCATAGATATTTTAGTAAAATACTACTCGTCTTTAGCAATCAAAACACTTCTTCTCTACTATTGTCACATTCAAAATTCAATTTTCAGTTTCAATCTACAATTTGATATGAACTTAAAGGGATCTAGTCCGATTAAGTACTCACTACAAGAAAAGTGTGTTTAGTGATAAAAGTTTAGTGACCACTTTTATTTTGGTCATTATTTAGGCCATTTAGTGACCATATAATTTTTAGTCACTGATTTTTGGTAATTCGTAAATCATTAGTGACGAGCTAGGTGGTCACTGAATTACATGTGAGATATATTTGATTTATAATATAGATGAGATTATTAGCCACTGGTTTAACATGATGATAATAGCTGACAAAAATGTTCACTACAATAATAGTTATAATGTTCACGGTTTCTTTTTTCCATGGATTTGAAAACATGGAGTTCTAATTTGTATTCTACACTGTAGAAAGTGTGTTTAAAATTGTTAAAATAAACACATATAATTATGCCGAAAGCGTGTTTAAAATGGTTAAAATAAACACATATAATTATGCCACCCTCATAAGCATGTAAAAGAGTCACACACTTATAATTGTGGAAAACTGATAGTTGCACGATGTAATATTAGTTGACAATTTTTAAGTGTGTAGAAGCTAAAAGAAGAGCCCCATGTTGTTATGAGATACGGCAAAAAGCGTGGACAAAAATAAAATTATAAATAAATTTAAAAAAAAAAATCCTTTAAGAAGAAAATTAAACGACTCAAATAATTACCTCTATATATTATAGAGCATCATACTCGAGCGAAGAGCCAGCGAAAGTGAATAAACAAATACTTTCTAAAATGCTACCTCGAACGAACATAATAAACAAATACTTTCACGCTAATAAAAAATATTATTTCCTCACTAAAAAATTATTTCTTTTTGGACCCTTTGACTTTCTCCTCTATTTTCGCAATAAGGTTCAGGCCCAATAGATAACGTATGAATCCTTTATATAAAAATTATATTCTTAAATTACAGTTGTCCACTTAGTGCGGCATAAAATATTTGACAATTATTAAAATACTATTCTTTTTTGGGCTTTGTCATTGGCCTATTTGTTTTATAACGTTGGGCCCAAAAGGTAGTTAAAGCAGGAGTGTCGTTGCTTTCATATGTCTAGCAGCCTAGGCCCTAGGAGGTTTTCTTTTTAGTTTTTTATCCCTCTTTTTGGTTACATATGTTTTTGTTCCTATTATTTGGGGTTTCTTTTTAATATCATTTGATAAGACGAAAAGTGTACCCGTTTTAGGGGGTCATTTAAGCCCTAAATCGTATTTATTTGATCAAATATTGCCTTAAATCGTTTATTTTCTCAGTTTAGGTACTTGGGACGTGATTTCTGAAATATGAAGCATTTTGGAGCTTTTTGGACGTATTTATGCTCAAGAACGAATAAACCAACAAAGCCATGAAAAAATGTCAGGAAACACAACCTGACGGCGTCATGCCTTAAAAGCTGACGTCGTCACGAGAAGATCATGGAGTTGGAAAATTTCTAACATGACGCTCCAGAGAACTTTTGAGGAAGTTACACCTGACGGCGTCAGGTGTATTTGGAAGTAGGCCGTCTGGCCTTAAGTTAACAAGAGACGTCCCAGAAGACTTTTGAAGGTGACGGCGTCAGGATTCAACCTGACGGCGTCAGATGATATAGACTGACGACGTCAGAAAGAAGGCTTGCATGAGAAGAAACCAAAGTGGAACCATCACAAGTTAAACAAGACAATCACAACTTGCGCGCGGAGTAGTTGTTACTATTTTGGCCATAAAATCTTCATACGAACTCGGATTTNACACCTGACGGCGTCAGGTGTATTTGGAAGTAGGCCGTCTGGCCTTAAGTTAACAAGAGACGTCCCAGAAGACTTTTGAAGGTGACGGCGTCAGGATTCAACCTGACGGCGTCAGATGATATAGACTGACGACGTCAGAAAGAAGGCTTGCATGAGAAGAAACCAAAGTGGAACCATCACAAGTTAAACAAGACAATCACAACTTGCGCGCGGAGTAGTTGTTACTATTTTGGCCATAAAATCTTCATACGAACTCGGATTTGGGTGGTTCAAAAGCCCATGCGAAGAGGACGAAAAAATCTTCGAGTTGGTGAAAACGACGGGCTGACGCCATTACTTGTTAGGGCTGACGCCGTCACCTTTTGCCGACAGTAAAGTTGCCTATAAATAGAACATTATAACTTCATTATTTGTAAGCCCCAAACCCTAAGTCCGATTCTAAGGTTAGGGTAGGTGTTTTTCCAGCAACTTAGAGGTTCCGAATCACTCCATAAACATCTTTTAATGGTTTGTTTATTGATTCAATCTTA